>JASVER010000092.1:990862-1039422 GCA_030449065.1 Oceanodroma leucorhoa
GCCGGCGGGCAGGGCGGTCGTGCTCTCCGGGGGCTGCTGGGTGCCGGCAGGATGGTGGGTGCCGGCGGGCAGGTGGGAAGGTGACCTCGGCACAGCCGGGCTCCGCCGGAGCGGGGCCACGCCGGCACGGTGCCCGGGATGAAGGGGATTGCATCTGGGCTGGAACCGATCCGTCCCATCGGAAGAGTTTTTCTGTAAATAGGTAATTTAATTTCCTTCCGGAGGAAGGGCACATTGACAGGACTCGTTAATGATTAGCGCTATGGTGAGTTAACTCGACGTGCCCGTGCCCATCACCGGGAGCATCCGCTGCCCCTCGCCGCCGGGGTCAGGGCAGGCCCGGGTCCTCACCCCGCCGGGCGCGGGCAGGGGGCCGGGGGGAGGCGAGGAGCAGGAGCAAGCCGCCTCCTTAATGCTTAAAGAAATGAGAGGAGAGGAGCGGACAGAATAAAGACAGGGAAATTAAAAGGCCATAAGGTTTAAAACAAGCATCTCGTGCTCACAGTTCAGCAAATCCCAGCTTGGCCGACTTTACCAGTGGCACCCGAGATGAAAACCAGTAAAGGCCAGCAGCAGCTCGGGGAGGGGTGGACACCCCGCGAGCCCTACCCCGGGCTCGGCGCGAGCTGCTCGCTCGTGCTCCGTGTGTGAGCTGCAGCTTTGCGGAGAGGTTCCACAAAGCCAGATTTACGTCCAGCAATGACAAGCAAGGCATTAAAATAGCTAGCAAAGCACTTTTGTGGTTAATAACAAAACAAAGCTACATTGTGTCAACGGATTGTTCACAAACAAATTCCATTGGGGCGGGGATAGTAAAAAAAAAAAAAGAAACTGGATCAGGGCTACGTGGTCATTTCTGCCAGAAGGGGAGATAAGCAAAGCACAGGGGAGAGYGTTTTGAGAAAAAAAACGTATCAGTACAGTTAGCAAACACTGCAACACGAAATATTTGTAAAAGGGTTTACCTGACTAATGGGAGCAGTTTGATGAAAATCCATCCTAAAAAGAGTTGAGGATAACTATTTGAATATAAAGGACATTAATTAAATCTCTTTGACTCTATGTAAGCATTCAGGGAAGAATCTACCACTCCATAACTGCATTTATAGACCACTGGCAGGGACGGAAATGAACATGCTTGTACAGTAGCACCTCCAGCTTCTCGAAGAGATCAGCTGTAATGTCACTTCATTTACGCGATGCTCCCCAGGGGGTAGGTCAGCTCCTCGCCTGTCGAGGTCGGCTCTTGCCTGTTGGGACACAGCATGAAGTCAGAGCCCGTTACGGTGAACAGGCCGGTAGATGGTTAAATACGGAGGGCAGTTTGGCCCTTGCTGCTCCAGCCCGGGCAGCGAGGGGAGCGGGTGCACCCCCACCGCRCGGCTCCAGCTGCCGCCCCGGCACGGGAGCACCGTTGCTGATCTCTTTAATGAACCTTTTATCTTCTACTGCGCTTAATCACTTGGCTTCTTTTGTATATATGGGCTCTTTGTGAAGCCATGGATATAAAAGTACTGCCAGCAAACTTTTAAAATGCAGTTTCTGTAAACACCACTCTTTGCCACAAGAAGACATGGGGTGGCTCAGGTAGCATGGGCTTTACAGAAACAAGCCCAGAATTTCTTTACCGCAGCTGGCCTTCACACGCTGATCTGGTCTGTTCTTTGCAGCCATGGCACCCCGGATAAGACTGAGTCTGTCAAAGCCTCTCCCAACCATACGCGAAGCCCACGAGGAAGCGATGGAAGATTCARCCAGCAACCTGAAACGCACTGGAAGCCCTGCAGCCAGCCCAGACTCGTACTCCAGCGACGATTACATTCAATCCATCTGCCACCTCGCCAGACCCACCTTCCCGGGCCTTCCTGAAAGCAGCTATAAGGTTCAGGACAGAAAGACCCTGAAGACCCTTGAAGACAGGTCATGGTCTCCAGCCCTTGGGGGGGCACAGCAGGAAATGTCAAAATGTGACTTGACCCATTTCATCTCAACCGTGGTGCCGCCGGGGAAAGTCGCGCCTGCAGAAGCCGACTTCTGGTCCAGAGAGGACCCCCTGGCACGGATCTACACCCGCACGGGAAAGCTCTGCTCCTCCAAGGCTGCTTCRTACGGTAAAAGCTCCAGCATGGGTTACTCACAGTGCAGCTCTTCCTCCCCACACAGTGAACTTCATCCCCCAACCGCGAAAGAAAAAGCCACAGGGAAACCCGATTTGCTGCGAGYGTTCAGTTTTCCGAGGCTCCCCTCCCCAAGACCAGTGCAGAAAGAAGCGGTCTGCTCAGGGGTGAAGTATCCCAGAAGAGATGAGGGAGCAGTTTTAGGGAGTAACCACAGTCAGAAAGAAAACGGCCCCGTGTTCGCTACCGGTGACGAGCCATCGCCATGCTCAGCCGGAGGGAGGCTGCCGGGGAGCCCGGCCTCGCRCCGCCCCGTCGGAAGGCAGAGCTGTTTGCTCAGTATGGCAGGCGCCGATGAAAGAGAAGGGAGAGAAAATTCTCGCTGTGACAAAAATGTAATGGGTGAGGTCCCCGCTAAGCAGCGATACTCTGAGTGTTTCCAGGCAGCTAAAAGAGCCATGATCCATAACTGGATTTCAGAGGACAGATGCATCTGGAAAGAAGCGAAGGTAAAAGCTTGTTTGCTCCCAGCCATTGCTGAAGTGTGAGCAAGTAGCTGTTCAGAATAAGTCTATTCACAAGRTATAACCACCCTGTGCTCTAGAAGCTCTCCCTGGAGTCCTTACACAGAAAACATGGCTTGAATGTGCATGCAAGTCAGGCAGACTTTTGTGACCCATCATATCCCTCACCGGTGGGCAAAGGGACAATTCAGAGTCTCATCCACCAAGGAAACAGCAACTAATYCTCATTTTGGAAAGGCAACAGTTCATAAAGCATCTCCCCACACCTATTGCCTAGGACTGCCCTGAGCACGGAGAAAAGCTGATGAGAGTACAAACCCCATCTGTTCTGGAGGAGCAGTGACCTGCGGGAACATCAAACTACCGGTGTTCTCCAGCAAATGCCAACCAGCCAGATGTGCTCACCCTTGGGTACAGTTATTCTGAAAGGAACATTTTGACCGGTGCTCGGACAGCACTAAGTGTGCTCTCTCTGACATACACATTTACTAGGGGACCCATTATAGATCACTGCGTCAACACCAGAACACCGCTGGATAGGTCACCTGTTAGTGCAGGACCATAAGGAAACATTTTTTAAAAATCGTAAGTCTTTTATGAGGATTTCCCAGAGGGCAACATGGAGAATATCACAAGTCCTCSTGTTGCTTACCCTGGCACAACCCTGTTACCTCGTACCCTCGGCAGGAGGAGAGCGAGGAGCCCTGGGTGGGCATTGCCGWGGCAGGGCTGCGGCTGCCCCGGAGCTGCACCAACCTGCGATGCCAGCTGTAGAAAACCGGGGACCACGCTGGTCGCTGCCCTGTCACGGCCGCAGAGCGAGGCCGCGCACCGCGGGCACCCCCGGTTTGCTGCTGGGGTGCCCCACGAGCTCCCCCGCAGCTCTGCGGGCTCAGCCGCWCGACAAGAGGAGCAGCTTTGGCTGAGGGGCAGCCTGGGGATGCTGGGCTGGCGTTCACAGGACCTGAACGTAAAATAATCATTTCTGGGTTTCCCTTCGTATCTGGGCTTCTGTATTCTCACCTACCTGGCGGTGCTAATGATGCTGACTGCTTCGCCTGGTGCTGAGAGACTGAAACATGAAAAAACCACGTGTGCGTGTTACGACCATCCAGCACATAACATACATAAAACGCTGCAGCTGGTGTTAATGCTGCGTGGGACGTCTGTAGGAAGAGGAGCCCTCCCGCACCGCGGTGAGATCCCGGCGCAGCGTGGTGAGATCCCGGCATGGCAGGGTGAGATCCCGGCGCGGCGCGGTGAGATCCCGGCGCGGCGCGGTGAGATCCCGGCATGGCAGGGTGAGATCCCGGCGCGGCGCGGTGAGATCCCGGTGTGGCGCGGTGAGATCCCGGCATGGCAGGGTGAGATCCCGGCATGGCAGGGTGAGATCCCGGCGCGGCGCGGTGAGATCCCGGCGTGGCGCGGTGAGATCCCGGCATGACAGGGTGAGATCCCGGCGCGGCGCGGTGAGATCCCGGCRCGGCGCGGTGCGATCCCGGCRYGGCGCGGTTGCTGCGCACACGGCCGGGCCATCCCTCGTTGCTGCGCGCAGACATCCCGTCCCGAGACGCCGACTCTCGCCAGCGCCTTCCCCTGCAGTCAGAGCAACCTCACGTACCTGCGTCTGGTTCAGCACTCCCCGTGGCCAGCCAAGGGAAGTAGGTGAGAGAACTGCAAAGCAATACTAGCATCATTATTATTACTACTACTAGGAATAAATCTTTTGGCACGGAGGAGAGCAGAGGGACCAGGCTGTGTGTTCAACTGCCGCTAAGATGGGAAATACCATTGGAAAGCTGCAATTACAAAAATGCTCACAAGCGATTTCTAAACCGCCCTCGAGCAGATTAAATGAGAAGGCAACTYCTGCTCAGTACCAACATGAGTGTAAATATGCTCGAGGATCAAAAGGTGAGCACATTTGAGCTTCTCATTCTCACATCTCTTACCTCAAATATTTTTTCTCCCGTTGCAACTCATTAGCGCTGCGGAGCTGAACTGCTTCTCATCTTCGGTTTTGAACTAACCGCACAGCAAGAACAAAAGAGAAGCGGCGCCAGCATTTATTAGAGCTGATGGAGAGAGTTGAATCAAGGAAGGTGCCAGCCCGCTCTGCCTCCGCCTCGTCTTTCCCTTCCTTCTCAGGTTAACGCTGGGATTTAAGTGATCTTGTCCTCATTGCCTTGCTGACATTTTAGTTTCTCGCCATGTGAATATTTATGACACTAATGCCTAGCAAGTCTTGTGCCAACTGCATGTATCACTGCTTTTGACAGAGAAAACAAATAAAGCCGTTACACCGAGCTGCTGTGCCCATTCCTGCAGAACCACGGGTGATTATTTCCAGCGCCGGGCTGGACCACAGCACGCGGGCTTGTGACTCGCCACCCAGACACCTTCTCACCCACCAGGTCACCCACAGAGCCAGCYCCCGGGCCCTTTCCCCACACATTCAATGCCTTGCAAAGCTTTTCTGCGTTGGCAGGGTCAGGCCCTCCGCTCCCAGGCCCCAGGCACTTGCTTCCCGTAAAACCAGGGAAGCTGTGCACCAGCACGTCCCCTGGGACAAGCGCTGTAGCTAAAGTTTTCATCCTCACGGCAGAGGCACAAAAGGGCCTTCACACCTCACCCCTTTGGCAGCTGATGCCCAACACTGGGATTCCTTCTCAGCTGCCACATAACCCTAAACCCCTGAAACCCATCAACTTTTCCAGCAGAGCTCCCTAGAGATCGAAACCCTGCGAGCAGGGACCGGAGCCCCGATGTGCCGTGTCCGGAGGAGAGCCCAGCCACGGGGCTCACAACTCAGCCACTCCTGGCTCTGCAGAGACTGCAAATCCCCAGAGCAAAGAGGTGCGGGAGCGGGTTAGAGCTGCAACTGGGGACACSCTGGGAAAGCCCCAGCTCCTTTCACGCAGGACAGGGAGCAGCGCCGCGCTCTGCGGGGCTGGGGCGAACGGCAGGGCTGGGCTCGGCGCTGGGGGGGCTTTGGTAAACGGGGCTGCGGTTCCAGGTTTGCTCAGCGGCAGGCTGCTGCGTGCCCGGCGAGCACTAGGTGTTTGGGGTTAGGTGCAGCAAGGCTTGGAGGAATGAAGCTTTGGAGTAAATTGGCTTTTTCTGGAGCATACKTTTTCTTTAGTGAAAACTGAGGTTCTCCTCAAGCAACCGGGTTTTGTGAGAGGAGCTAAAGCTGGTGGGATGCAGCAAAGACGGGGACAAACGGAGGCAAATTAGGGTCCCAGGAGTGACAAGGCAGCAGGGTGAGAGGAGGGGAACACGGGGCGGGTGGTGCCTGCAAGGGGGGCAGCTCCCAGCAGGAGGRGGGTGCTGGGGGGCCGATAGATCCTGTTTTGAAAAGCAAACCCTCACCTTCTTCACCATCGCCTTTGTTGGGAGCGAGYACATCAGCCCCTGTGAAATCACTGGGCAATTAACTGCTGCAGCAGTTCCCGGGATGAGGCAGTTTTGCAGCCGTGCAACATCACCCACCTCTCTCGCACGTGTGCGGGGCTGGCTCGGCGAGGGGCCGGGGTCTGGGGCAGCCCCTGYGCCCCATCGCCGCCGGCTGCTGGAACAGCCCCGCGGCTCCCCGGCCACCGAGGGCTCCCCCGAGGGTGACCGAGAGCTGCCGAGGGAGCCTGCAGTCCTACCGGAGGAAAATAAATGGGATGCATTTGGACGGGTGACATGGCATGCGGTTATCCAGCACCTTTCTCCCTGTCCCCCTTTGGTGACCGCAGTGCCCCACAGCCGTGCACCTGGGGCCGGGGGGAACCCTCTCCCTCTTCTCCTCTATACAAAGGAGTGGTTGAGGGATCACCAGTCGGGATAAACCTGCAGAAGTCCCAGCCTGGTCAGAAGTGCTCCCAGACAAGAAAGAAAAACCTGATCTAGGAATTTAGGTCACAGAGTGAGATAAAAGCCATGCTGCTTCCGTGGCCAATCTCGTGGCAGCCRCTGCATTTGAAGTCACTGGCAGAAAAAACTCATTTATTGAGATCATCAGAACTGCCGAAGGGATTTGGATTAATTTGAATGGGGAAGTGGTATCCAAATCCCACCCGCAGCTTTCAGCCTCAGCCTTCGCAACCAGTTCACAAGCAATCGATGGGCTAACGTGCAATTTTGCTTGCATGATCATGCAGCCTTTTACTGCTGCGAACAGTCAATGCATTTGGACACAGAAAATCACGACCAGAATATACAAACCAGAGACGGCGAGGTAGAAACAAAACTGTCCCGCTCTTTCCTCAAATGGTTGTCTTCTAAATGACAAAGGTACCGACCAGCTCAAACCAAAGGCGAGGAAGCAACGGTCCCGTGAGCCTCGCCGTGGGGTCTGGTGACCGACTTGTACAATGCAGAAGCAGCTCAGAAACTCTTCCAGCAGGCACGGCACGGCACGCAGACCCGCACCGAGGGGCCTGTCTGTGCCAACGCGGGCAGCCGGGAAGGGAGATGCCGATCAGAAAATAAACTGTGAGCCAGTGCACATGATTCCAGACAGGGGCAGGTCACGGACGGGTCTCTCAGTGCGGGACGCGGAGACCAGGGACAAGCTGGAGCAGATTTCAGGGCCGCACAYGGACAGGGAGAGGCAGGAGGGGCGTGAGTGAGGTTAGCAAAACCGGTTTCCGAGAAGGTCTGTAAAGGTGAGCTCTGGAGTTAGGATAAAAGCAGCGATTTTTGTTTTTAAGAAAAAATCAAAATCCTGACTCTCATAAAGGCCTAATTTCAGGGGATCAGACCCAAGCCCGAGGCAGAAGGCAGGGTCCCTCCGCTTAAAGCACAGGCTTTGTGGATAGTGCCTCAGGCTTTCCCCGTGCCCTGAGTGCCTGCAATTGAATTGCTCGTTGCGGGCATATTTTAATTAACTTTGAGCCTCGCTAAGCGGAGAGTAATGATAAATGGTGTACAATGAAGCTAAACTGCATTTAGTGACTAAGCAGGAATCCCTTAGCTTTGAATGAAAACCTCGTATGTCCCATCAGCAACGTGATTAATGGCAAAGCGTTCTGCATCTGCAGCTGTARCCACAGGCAGAAGAGATGCGAAATGATGGCTGAAAGCTTTTCTGCTTGTATTTGAAGGGTCAGAGCATTCAAGCACAGCTCTCTGCCTGGCTCACCAGAGCCCACGTGTTTTTGCGGCTGGCATCACTTATGTGGGCCACAGTTGACAGCAGCGATGACTCCTGAAGCACCACATCTTGGGCTCGTGGCCTTTTCCCATGCTCTGGGATTCTCCAGTATAACTTAATTTGCCTGGCACGAGCTAGAGCTGATGCAAAATACACATTGTGTAAATACAGATATAATGTTCCTGGCAATCGCAGCCTTCCTGGAATTAATGCTCCTGGAGGCAACACTTCCGAGGACTGTTGCAAGGAGCTGGAGAAAAACTGGGCATTTTTGGAATACCATCTAGTTGCTACATAATGTTTGACCAAATGCCATTTAAAATCAAAGGGAGCTCCTAAGTGCTTTGGAATAGGCTTGTAATGGGAGTAATTTTCTGCTGCATTTAAAGCACAGATTTCTAATAGCAGCTGATGAGGGAAATCAAATTATTAGATCATTTATTTGTGTGTATTAGCATTTTGTCAACCATTCCTTGTCTTTGCTTTTAAATTAATCTAGTTGAAGGCCCATCAGCCTGCTGTGAGCTTAGCAAAAGCTGTGTGTTAACCACAATGTTTTACCTGCCCGCACTTCACACAGCTTGCAGAGGCTTTTCCCCTCGGCCATCAGCAGGTCTCTGTTCTGCAGAGCGGGGGGTCACGCAAGGTGAAAGCAGAACTAGCCAGGAGGGGGACTGCCACATCTCTTCCGATGGTGGAATGTGACATCCACAAGTTCAGCCGAGTTTAGCTGAACGTTTTGTTCTTCTTCCCTTGGTCACAATTACATAGAAGAGAAAATGGCTTCTGGTTTATACCAGCGGTGCTGGGCTGCAAGTTTTATATCTTTCCGACTCCCTCGAAGGAGCATCGGGTGGAGCTAACCTGGCTCATGGCTCCCTTCGGAAAAGGGAGATGCCACATCTCGAGGGTCCAGGCTCCAAAGCAATTACATGAGAAATACCGACTTTGCTCAAGATGCTCTTCACGTCCCCCCCCAGCTCATGCTACAGAAGCATCGAACTGCACAGAAAAAATTCTGACTTTGCTCGCAGGTGCCTTTCGGGGGTTAGCAATGCCAGCTGCCCAGCAGGTCCCGTTCCGCTGGGGAGAGCAGCCGCCCCGGCGCGCCGAGCCTGTGAGCCATTCGGGCCTCGTTAGTGAGATTAGCTGGGTGCTTCGGAGGAAGGCTGATTTGCACGAAGAGCAAAGGAACCTGTGCGTGGTCCTTGCTCACGGCAGAGCCAGCGCGGTTAGTCAAAAATATTCCTGATGTCTRGGGCGAGCACATATAAGCCCAGGCCTATCATGCCCAGTTTTGAACCCAGAACCCCAATTTAAGGGCAGGGGGGTGTCCGAGCAGCTGACGCCGCAGCCAGCAGCGATTTGGTAGCGGTGGCAAAGCAAGGCTCCGCTCCTGCCCGGGAGGAGCGGGTACGGCGGAGCTGGGAAGCTGCGGCCGGGGCTCTGCTGCCGTCCCCGGCCCTGGCTCAGCCCCGGCACGCCCGGAACCACCCGCGAGGTGCCGCGAGGCGACACGCAGCACGGCCCCCGACGTTCGAGCTGCTGTCGCGGGGCAGATTTCGGGCCCCTGCGGCTGGGTGCGAGGACCCCCGGCCCTCGAGGGACGGCGGCACAGCCTCGCCGGGCTGGGGACGGCCGCGCAGCCTCGCCGGGCTCGGACGCCGGTCGCTGCGAACACGCTCCACGTCGCCTCTGCCCAAAACCGGTTCGTTGGAACAAGGGTACCCGGATGGGAAACRAAAAGTAGAGGATTCAGAGAGAAAGCATCAGGCCCTCTTGCTCCGCAGGGTCAGCTCCTGGAATTAATTGCTGCAGGATATCAACAAGATAAAATTTAGCAGGATTCAAGGGAGGATTAGACAGTCCTGTGATCAGGAACATTTGTGCAATGCTAACTGGGTCAAAGAAATACAAGAGAAATTAGGGTTTGTGCTTCCCTGAAGGGCTGAGCTGGTACCAGCTGGATTTAAAACACATTCCTCCCCACCTCCCCTCCCCAGTCTTTTTATAGCAACAAGCAAATAGCAGGATCTATTGCAAAGTTTCTTCTCTTTCCTTAGAATAATAAAGCATCGCCTGCTCTAGGAAATCCCCAAGAGCCACAGTGATGACTGGTCCATGCTACGGCATGTGCCAGAACCCTCCCCTTGTAATTTTACAGACAGGAGGTGGAAGGTTTAACTTCTCTGCTGCCTCTATGCTCCAGGTCAAATCATTTATCAAGACGAGAATGAGCTGCACAATAAACTGGCTGCAGATGAGCCRGTTGGATCTCCACCCTGAAACCCTTTTCTAAGCATAATTAACCAAATTAATTATTTAACTATATGATAGCATCAACCAGAAAAACATGCAGGGATAATAGCCGAATCCAAAAGCCAACACCAGCAGCATCGTCGGGAAGTGTCGGGGGGCAATGGTTTCTACCACTGAAGAGAGGAGAAGAAATTGGGTCTTGCTGCAGGTGAGCAAAGCAAAAACCCCAGTGAAACACGGACTTYACTCTTCAGGTGGGCAAACACACACCAGCCGCCCCATGGAGGTAGAACCTGGAGGTAGTAGCTGGCAGCTGGGGCACAGAGTAACCTTTTCCAAAATTTTCTTTTTCATTACAAAGATGCTGTCAAAAATCTCTAGTCTTTGCACATTTTTCTGTCACCATAAAAATGCTCCTGGCACAATATGCCAGAAGGCACGGAGCACTGCGTGTGACAGCAAGGGTAGTAAAACCCACTCCGAGCTCATCAGTTCACTTGATTAGATTTCACTGTCTTCAACAAAAGGATTCTGAGAGAAATGTCTCGCTAAAGCTGGCAACAGAAAATGACCTGGTAACCTCAGTCCAGCAGTGGAGAACTTTGGATTCYGTGCCCAAAGACAAAACCTTCTTCCTACGGTCCATTGCAAACGATACGGGATAGAAAGGAAAACATGTCAACATTTAAATATCATCCCATGAGGCGGGACAGAAATTTGGGATGCCCATCGCCTTTGAAATTTTGGTATTTGAAAATAAGGATGAGAACAACTGCTGCCAAAATTGCCAAGGAAACAACCCCCCCCCAAACCTCCCCACCAAATTCTGTTGCCTCCAATGCCGTTTGGTCAGTTCCAGCAACTTCGTTTCAAAATGAAGTTCTAACTGTTTTGCGAAATTGCATTGTGTTTCCCGTCTTCCTGCCTGCTCTTCCAGGACCAGCAACGCTTAACACCATCTGTCACAGCTTGGTCAGACCGAGACACGGCGGGGCTGCAAGGACCCAGCCATCAGACAGAACTCTCTAATTAGGGTTTATTAGAATTCTTTCCTTTCTCATTAACAGTATCGAGGGCTGCATTTACACGGCAGTTTGTCACACGTATCTTTTTATTTCTCCCGCTGGGGACGGAGGAGGGAACCAACCCACCTGGCAGACTGAAGGCACATCGCTCAACCTGCTGCGAGAGGCACCCCAGGCAGGAGACGGGTCCTCCCCGGCAGGACACGGCCACAGCCCCGTCCCCTTCCCGCAGCCCTTGCTCGGCCGGAACGCAGAGCGATCGCCCCTCCTGGTGCTCCCTCCGAAGGCTTCGGCTYCCGGGGGTGACGCTCACCTGCGGGACAGGAGGGAGCAGAGACGACCGAGGAGCCCGAGCTGGGGACCGCCGGCGTCATCCGCTCCGCAGGCGGACACCCAGGACCTTCAGCAASTTACTGGCTTTTTGAGTTATTTTTGCAATCTGTAGAACGGGAATAATTCTTACTCAGGGGAAGAAGGAGGATTTGTCAGATGAGCCAAACCTGTAAGGAAATATAATTACATAGAAACAGGTTTTTCACAGCCAGCAAAGAAYTGCAGTGGTCAAAGAGGAGCACGTGCTGCAGCACGGGGTGGGTTCTTTCTCTTTATTCATTTCAATGGTTCCTATATAATACAAAGACAAATGTAACGACAAGGCTGGCTATCTASCGAAGATGATGTAACTAGATGAAACCGCAGTTTTCACACTGTCAAATGYGAAAGCTTAATTAAATTGAGAGCGATACCAAAGACTCAGGACTGGACCCAGCAAAAAACGTAAACCCAGGTCAGTGGAATGTGAGTTCCTGTGTCTGGTGCCGCAGGTCAGACACTCGCCCTCCCTGCCTGCRGCCTTCCGCCGGGTTAGGATGGCTCTCGGGGAGGACAGTCTGTTCTACACGCACATGTGGTCACTCCATTTTCTGTGCTCCTGGAATATCTGTTTTCCCAGTGAAAGCCCAGTGGAGTTAACGGAAAATTTCCTGTTGGCCATCTTAGGCCAAGACCCAAATTTCTACCTTTTGCCCATCTCTCTCCTCCCTCACTGGTCCTGGATGAAGGATTCCACCTAAGAGAGAAAATGTTACCCAGAGTAATCCCAGCCCTTCCTGTAGTCTATTACCTAAACTTACACCAGAAATACTTCTAGTTTAATACGTGCAAGTGTTTGCAGGAATAGCCCACACTAAGACAGAGGCACAGCCTCTCAGAGAGCAGCTAAGGGAGTATAAACCCTCAGCTGTTTTACACTGTCTTAAAACGCTGCAAAGGGWATGAAAATACTCACGAACTGAGAAACTGAAAATCAAAATGCACTTTGAAAGATAAGCATGTTTGGCTTGCTCCTCTCTCACTGGGCAATGCACCTGGACGTCTTACGGAATATAGTTGCTATTATTCACCGGAAAACTCATGACCCCACCGAGACAAAGGAAGCTCAATCTGTGTGAACCAAGAGAGATATTAAATATCTCCGTTTGCTTCCTTTGCGTGGTAACCTGTAATCCGTATTTCTGAGATTCCAGCAGCAGCTCTTCCAAGGATGGCAGCACGTGCCCCACGACCCGTGCGAGTCCACAMGCCCGACTGACAAGAACGGGGTTTGCGGCATCCCCGCACCCCAGAACCACGCCGACGGTGAAGCGCTCTCCCGTGCCGCTGGCGCCTGCCTYGCGTCCCCACGGAGCCCAGACGGCTGCGGAGAACGACCAAACGAGAAAAAAAGGTGCAGCCTCGTCAAGTGCCTGAGGTGTTAGAAGCAGCAGCCCTGTCCCGGGGGATTCCGCAGCGCCAGACACGAGGTCAGGCAGGACGCTGCCCTGCACCCYGCGCTGCTCCCGAGCGATTCCCAACACTCTCCTCTCCCGCTGCTTCACCYGGGAGAGGTGGGAGGGGAGGAGATGGCTAAAAGAAATCCTTGTGCATCTCTAGGCTTCCCCCCATCTGATCTGCGCCTTGGTGGTGAASTGCTGCCCGGGTCAGCAAAACCAGCACGTGGCATAGTTCAGGTCTTCAGATGAAACAGGTCTTAGCCCTCTTGGCCAAAAAGCAGACTATTAACTGGTATGCTGTTTTTCGAAAAGGAAGAAGGGAAATAAAAATCAGTAAATCCAGCCCCCGAAGAGCTATCAATACTGTTTGCCACAGTGGAGAAACTGCCACTATCGGTACCAAAAGGGAGCAGTCTGTGCCTTAAACTAGGAAAAACTAGAAAATAACTAGGAAAAAAMCTAGAAAAAACTAGAAAAACTAAACTAAACTAATTAACTAGGGAAAAAAGTGTGCTATGAACAATTAGCTGAAACTTAAATCTTTGTGGTCATTAAAACCCAGCAGGAGTGTATATATATGGTTTYATTTCCTGTAACGTGTATTTTTTACAGTAAGTATTTAGCATTTTTAAAAGAAATGAATACTGTCCACTCACACACCGGGAAGATTTAACCAGAACATACCTTCCTATCTTTTAAAAATTGATGAYCTGTGAGAATACCAGGCTTATTTTGGAATAAGAAAGCATTCAAATGCACCAAAGGTCCCTACAGCTTAATTAGCTTTACTGCTTTCCATGCAAACAGAGTAAGTGAACGTTTAGAGAGTGAACAACTARTGCCTCTGGGTTAGGAGGGGAAGGTGAAAAGCAAGAAAGTAACCAGAACACTCACGTTTAATGAAATACGGCTTCTCCCAAAAGGTCACCTGCTGTGCCTTGCATATTCTTGCCCTTTCCACTTACCTTTTTCTCGTTTCTCCTCCTCCCCTCTCTCCGGACTAAATTCCGGATGATTTAAGGCTCCTCTGCTCTACCTGTGTCAGTAGAAAAATGCCATGCAGTCACCTGCATCAATCTGGGACATTCCCACCCTAGAAGGCACAAACCCAGCTTTGTAC
The DNA here is from genome assembly GCA_030449065.1 of Oceanodroma leucorhoa. NCBI lineage: Eukaryota > Metazoa > Chordata > Aves > Procellariiformes > Oceanodroma > Oceanodroma leucorhoa. The sequence continues at coordinate 1,004,823 of JASVER010000092.1, forward strand.
CATCACTGAAGAGCCAGTGGACACCGGGGTATGAAGGAACAGTAACTCGGAGTCTGGCCAGAGCGATTTTGTATTCAATTATATTAAAATAGCCGTAGTTATTTTACTGCAAGTTAAGGAAAGACAAATATCCTACCTGGCTTAGGATCACAGAACAGAAGCTCAACTCCCGTCTGCGTGAGGAATGCTGTTGTCCATATGCCCTCTGGACAGGACACCAGGCTCTCCGTGAATTTTGGCACAGAGTTTCCCTACAGATAGATATCCCAATACTTGCACGCCAGGTTACCAGATATTATTCAAGAGCTCAAAAACTTCGGTTTGGAACCACGTAACAACTGTACTCATCTTAAAACATAACATTAAGTAGACTAAATGCAGCAAGCGAAGGCCCTAGAACGATTTCACCGCTGAGGACCAAGCAGGTCATTTTCATTCCCATCATGCCAGCTGGACTCACAAAGCCAGCATTTAACTGGCACGGATGTTACCAAACCACAAATTCTCTCGAGGGTAATCCTGCCCGCCCCGTTCGGGCCGCGCGCCCCAAGCCTGCGTCGGACACACCATCTAGTGGCAGGACTGCGAGSGTGGTGGCCGTGGAACAGAACCGAACAGAGATCATTGCTGAAGCCTGGAGTGGACTCCTCACTCCGTTGGGGACTTACTGCTGCTTCAAGGCAGCAAATTTTAAAACGACAAAGCAGCTGAACACTCTGGGGCGTGTGGTATTCATGGAACCACTGAACTGGATCATCTGTGTCAAAGCAGAGCAGTGCCAAGAGGCTGAACGCCAGCGAGACGTCTCGGGTGCTTCAGTGCTCTACACAGCAAGTGTGCTCAGATGTTTTGTTTTCTGCTGCTAGCGATGGGAACAACATAYGAAGCGTAAGTCTGCATCGTTACACATACACTGATACAGAAGAAACCGCCCCAGAAAGAACGCGATATTAAAATAAACCAAGGACAAGAGTTAGCTGAATCTCATTCCTGAAAAAAAGAAAAAAAAATGCAAGAAATGTTCACTTTGTTCCCCTTCTACGGTCAGTTAACGGAATCTTTGAATCCCTTCCCGCTGCCAGACTCCAAGTCTACTTTGGGCTTTCTGGGGTGGGGAGGGCAGGAGGCAGGGTCTACTGGACAGAGACRAAACCTGTGGACCCTACACTGACTGACTTGGGAAGGGCAGAAGATGGCCAGGTATGAAGACATGGGGTTGAGATCTGCGTAGGTTTGGACACAGGTTTCCACAAACCCTGGAGGCATTACTAACCAGGTCTTCACTGCGCAATCCAAACCAAGCTGATTCAAGCAGCTTTCTGGTCTGCAGATCTAGAAAGTTACAGGAAGTACAGGCAAGTCYTTCTGGGATTATCAAGTTTCTTACAAGCTTCCATTTTACCCTTAACACGCTCCCCTCACTTGGGCTGTATGTGCAACTCTTCAGGAACAGCTTTAGGAATTAAGTTAAAATATGAATTAGACTTCAGGAAGGTTTGAAACAGATATTGGATTTATTGGTCAGCTATGAGTAGGAAAATACATTGGTAAAGAAAAAGAAGACCCTGTATATAAATATAATACTAACTAGTTAAAATTTGACCAAGAAGAAAGTTCCACTGAAGAGAACAGTAAAAGCCCTTGTTTACCATCAGACCATATTCAGTTTCCCATTTATCTTATTGAAGAGCTGCCTATAGACAAATGCAACATTCTTTGAGCTTAGTGCAGATAATGTGCTGGTTTTTGTTACATGAATGGTAAACAAGAGTTAGTCCAGTGCATTACACATTATACAGAAGTACTGTGAATAAAGACTAAGATATTCTATTTTAGACACTACTTAAACATACCAAGACACTTAAGTATTACAAATTTATGCAACCAAAAGAAAAGAATAGCAGTTAACGTACTAAAAAATACTGTGTCCGGCTGGATGAAAAAGGCTTGCTACTTAAGCGGTTAACTGAATTTTTTTAAGTTTTACAGTGTAATTAGTTTGGTTTTTTTCCCCAATAGTGTTGTAATTATTTTGTCTTTCATACAGGTTTTGTGTGGTTGAAAAAGCAAACCATAAGCTATTTTCAAAGTCTGCTCTAAAAAAAACTTGAGAGGTTTTCTAAAGTTACATCAAAGATGCATACATACAATGTTCTTAAAGTCAGTTTTGCCAAATGCTAGCCAAATTTACCTTTTTTTTCTTTTAAAGCTGCTAGAAGGACAAAATAATTACAACGTGCACCGACTTAAATGCTTTTCCCCCCCTACTTGTGTTACGTTAAAAGCAATAACTTGTGGTATTAGTCTTGTACTCTAATCAGTTCTTTTAGTTAAAGGTGTATTTCAATTTACACTTTGACACCCAGAATTCTTGGTAGATGTAAATAAAACTAAACAAGATATGGCTGGCTGTACTTTAAGTGGAAAAAAGCCTGGTCTAACCTAAATAAATCCTTTCAAACCCAAGGATGTTCTGTGACTTTTGCTATATGTGCTTTTACAACAAGAACACTGAAGGTACATTATGGCAACACCCAAAACCACCTCGAATAAAAATATTGCAAATAACCATTTTATGTTAAAAACTATGAAGCAAACATTTTGATTTTGTGAAGACATGGTTTATTGCCTTATTCTATGTTATAGCTGGAAATTGAGACTTTTGAGTTAGATTTGTTTGACACAGGAATGTATTTTCTTCAAAAGATTGTTTGACAAAGTTTATCTCAGCTCTGTTTTGGTGCCATCTGGTCTTTCCCTATATTCAAAATATTTCTCCTTCCTTCAGCCCCCGAGTCATAGCTGCAGTCCAGTTAAAACCCAGTGAAGTCAAAGGAGTGTCTTCAATGTATTCAGTGGGTTTTCAGTTGGGACCTGATGGACTAGTATAAAAGCTGGAGGAAACGGTTATTTAAATGGACCCTTAGACTGTAAGGTGACTAATCAGGAACAGTTGTGTCTCCAAAAGCACAAGGGGCCATATTTTAACATGCTGTCATAAATTCAAATATTTTTTAAGACTAAGCAATACAGGAGAACACATATTGGATAAAGCTCAAACCTTTAGAATCTAACAAGTGCACTCAAGCTCCAGCATCTATTAAAGTAAATTATCCCCCGCTAAGAAATACAAAATGAGTAAGTGCTTCCCTTCCCCTTCTGTAAAGCTTTCTGGACTCATTACACAATCCAGATAATCAGAAAAGAAAAATAGTTTGCTCAGTTTGACAAGCTAAATTGGCTCATCATCACTGGAAATTGTCATGATGTACATTACCAAGACATCATTAAGGAAACATGAGTAAAACACCTTTTATTCACACTTTACAAAAAAACCCAAAAAAACAAACAGAAAAAAAATAACACTACGCATTAAGTCTACTACAGCAATACTACCAGCATTTCAATGTACTGATTATAAACTGGACATGTTTGGTGTTTTCACAACTAAAACCAAACCAAAGTAACCCCAAGAGATCAGGTCCCAGACAAGGATTCAAGATCAAAATTTCTCCTATTGAAAATTTAAAATGTACATTTTACATATCCGAACTGTTTGCAATTTTWACTTTCAGCTTAAAACAGAACGGTTTGAGCACACTTACGTGCTGACTACTTTTCAATAAAATTTTGAATCATTATTACCAATCCACTCTCTTATATATAAAAATTCACAATATTTAGAAAGTTTTCTCTTAATGCTCAGTGTCCTTTTGCTTCCCTGCCCGCAGCTGAAACAAAAGCTGTTTAAGACCAAGCTCTCTATCTCATTTTTTTTCTTTTTACATTTGATTATTCAAGTTGTGTTAGTTTAAGGAGATGATAAATTCTCCCTTCTAGGATAGAAATAGACAAGGTAAATTTGTAAGCTGTTATATACTTGGCTTCATGACACAAATGGCACTGAGGGTACACTATAGCTTTAGTCTTGCTTGACACCTTAAAAATAAGACTTGGTCACTTTAAAAAAAAATGATCTGAAGAATTGTCTTTGGGACCTGTATTGAAAACGCATTTATTTTACACTGCTTCATCAATAGAAAATGTAGGGTTGGGTTTTTTTCCTTCAAGGAATTATACTTTCTGAAACTGAGGAACACACTTAAACGAAAGAGAATTCACATGATAGTAATTCTTAGTGGGAAAAACGGCACTGTGCAATGACACTGAAAGAAGCAGTGCATGGGTATTAGAAGCTAGAGACTGTGTACCCATAACCTGAACATGTTCAAAAAGTGTGATATTCAATGCTTCACAAAGGAAAAAAAGATGCCACAGCTTATACAAAAGTATCTTCATAAAATTTTCACAAGTGTTAACATTATTTAAAAAAATAAAAGAGGATGCACAGGATCTCTCTGCATGCACAGGCAGTGCTAGTTGAGAACAAATTTAAGCAGGCACAGTGGAGATAGGACAAGTATTTAAAACGGAAATGAAGAAGCTGTACACAAGTRTCCCTAAATTTTACTTCAAAAGTTAGAGATGAGAAAAATATCTGAGTGTATACACATCAGCAATAACTTTCAATCCATACAGGTCTACTTATATTCACTGCTTAGCTTATCTGTTCTGCGAGAACTCTATGCTTTKCTTTTTTTTAGAAATAGACAGAATGTATTTAGTTATCTCTGTAAGATATTAAGATTTTATAGGTTTGGATTTTAAAAGCAACGTTCTCAATTGAAGATAAAAAGTAGTACAAAAGGGCTAACGAAACCCTAACAGTGCAAATCATTAGCAGAGAAAACCTGTGACAACCTCTTTTACAAGCTGGCCTTTATAACACATGAAAACAGATAAAAATTTAGCCTTAGTTTACAATACAATCATTTTCCAAATCTGATTTTTCTTTTTTAAAGTACAAAATCTCATAAATCAGGTTTTCTGTTGTTCATATACAATCAATAAAGGCTAAATTCAAATTCTATATTTTACAAACAAGTCTGAAAAAGGAGGGAGTGAAGTACGGAAGAATGTTCTGTGGATGTTCCTACTGGCCTCAAAAAGTAGTGCTACAGATAACTGTGCAAAGAGAATATACTGTATAACAATTCCCTATTTCAAGGCATGAAAATGTCACGTTGGATAAAAGAAACAAGAAGGTTAATTGTAACATATTAAAGAAAGGTGCAAATGCACCAATCACTGCTGAACAGTATACAAAGTATATTGGGCTCAGAATTGTGTCTGTTGATAGCACCTGGCTTTTACTATGTCTTTAGCAAATAATTAGATTTAAGATTAAGATTATTAAGAAAAAAAATCCCTGTTGGCCATACCTCACTCCTCTATATTCAGATTTTACAATTGTACAAGTTAGATTGAGGTTGCCCTCTAAAATGTACTTGACTACCTCCTGCCAGGGAGATGGATTCCATTTACAGGAGGCAGGAAAGGCAGCAAAAGCTCCAGTTGTGCAAAAAGTGAGAAGTGGTCAGAAGGGATGAGTGGGTGTGGACAACCACTTATATTGTTCTCTATTAACCAATGATGATCCAAAGGTCCAAGAATGCCAAGTATGTTTAGCTGAGGTTTAGAGTAGAAGATGTAGTCAATAATACCCTAAACCAAGAAAAGACAGAAAATCGATTATTAGTATATATTCTTGACTCAAGGTATTGTTCCAAACAAAAGGTGAGCTCAGTATTACGAGTAACCGAAACTCCTTCTCCACAGCACATCATCGACTTTGGAGATTTCTGCTTCCTATATCCCATGGGTTGCTCAATATAGATTAGGAAAACAAAAGAAAAAGTATCAYTTCTGCTCTGCTTTTGTGGGTTGTAATTTCCAACCTCCTACAAAGCTTCAAATCACATTCTTCTGCTTTTGAAGAGGAAAAGAACCACCTTTGCTTCCCCTGGGTAACAGAGCACTGAGCTTTCCAGTAGCAACATGGATTATTTCCTTGCAGTTGRCAGCTTAAGTGCCCCTGTTGTGCTATTTCTTTTAGCTTGGAGTACTAAAATACAAAATTTTCCTATTTACAGGGAAGGTTAACAGCACCCCAGMTCTTGCAAATCTATTACAAGTTGCTAACAAGAAAAAGGAAAATTTCGTTTCTAGGAGACTGAAGTGTTGGGCACTCTAGTTCGCTTAAATATAAACTTGGTGAATTTACTGTTAGCTAACCAAACGGATTAACTTCATTAAACAATTTCGTATAACAAATCACATTAGTTAAACTTCAAAACGGAAAACTTTTCCAAAATATCAGCCAAGTCCTTACCTTGAAGTCAAATGTGTAATTTGTATAAGGCATTAGACCGTTCTCATAGGCACTCTTCAACTTGAAACCATGTGTAATTCTTCCATTTGTTGTTCCATTTTTCCCATTACAGCTGAAGTTAGTAAGACTTTCATTGTATCTCAGTTCCTTAAAATCTTTGTGGTTTGTTTCCACTCCACCAGTGCTCAAGTACTCAACAACACCTATTAGGAGAGACACATACACACAAGAAGGTATCAACAAGCATTCAGCAAATAAGTGTGTGTAGATTACTTTGAGTCATACAGGCAACCTTACGCATTATAAAAGCAACACCTATACAATACAGTCAGCAGTAATTTTTRTAAAATATTTCAAGACAATGTATGTGTATGTCAAGAGCAAATGTCACCCAGAACAAAGAGAGACATGCTTTGATTAGAAAAAAACCTAGAAGGTTAAATAGGAACAGACTGACAGGGCAGGGGGGGAACGGGAGATGAAAAAAGTGGAAGTAAAATTCTAYAGGTGCTAGGTATGCAGCTTCCTCCTCTCCTCATCTCTATGCTCAAGTCTTGGCTTTCAACATTCTTCGGCTAAAATGTTGCAAAAAAAAGTCAACTTCTGTAACACTACTTCAGATAAAGTTAACTTCAAAGAGGCTCCAAAGCCAAATTCAGACATTATTTTTGAAAGATATTTTCTTCCTTTCCATTCCGGTATTGTAAGGTGACAATGAAAATGTTTCTGAAAGACCAGACATAGCTATACTAYTGCATAGGCAATAAGGTCACTCACAAAAGAAACAGTTCTATCTTTTCTCTCTTCCTTCTATTGTCTTAGTACCTTTAGAGCTTACGATAGCAAACAATGTATTCTCTAAGTTGAAAACTCCTTTAAAAAAATGAGAACTTAAATTTTAAATTGTTACATACTTGGAACAATCTAAAAAACCATAGGAAATAGAACTCTTACCGGAGTCTGGTAGAGAATTGAGATCTGCACACAGTACAAGTGGAATGGTTCCAAGTTCTCCCGAAACACCAGGTYTGAGACTACGAGAAGCTTTATCAATAATGTTCTTTACCTCGGACAGGAACATCATAGTCTGAACCAGCTTCACATCAGAATAATCTGGGTCCCAATGCATATGTGCATTAGCTACAAGAACTAGCTGCTTTTCCATCCCAAGATGTGTCTTTCCAGCTAAAATTTAAAATCAATTATTTACCTTACACGGTCAGCAACACTATTACTGAATTTTAAACAAGATGTTTGAGGGGAGGAAAAAATAAAATACCAGTATAACCTGAAGAGGGTCAATACCATTTAGTTTAAGAGGGTCATACAACTCCTTTTACATCTGCTACGTGTTTTAGTTGATATAAAGTATTAGGAATAATTGTGTGTCACGTTCAAGACCATTAACAGACAGACTATCCTGTTACAGGTAACGCTTACATATTTAAGAATACCGTAATTACCAAAAATAACAGATAATCCTAATGATAGGCAAATAGAGCAGTTCTAAAAAAATGAGAACAGTTTTCTCAGGTTGTGATGGTAAAYAGGCACTGCTCATACCTTATTAGGCAATGAGCTCTGAATTTTAAGTTATCCACATTGTAAGTTACCTCTCTTGCTAGAAGTGCTTCTTAAAAGGCTTGTTTGTTAGAATTTGAATTAATAAAATATCATTTGGATAAACATAACACAGGTTGAGTAGGTACCCACTGCGATACTTATAAAGCCAATTTACATTTCCCAAATTAAGAATGACAGGGCAGAACAAGCAGGTTGTATAAGCATGACAGTGAAGAAAATAACAAGCTAAACCGATGCACATACATGACCCAGAAACACGCGACTAACACCAACTGACTCTTTGATACTTGTACATAACTCCAAGCAAAAATCATTCAAACTCAAGTCTTTGTATTATTTAAGCAAAAAGGTATAAGTGGRAAAAAAAAAAAAATCATCATTTAAGCAATACGCCTTTTCCACAAATCCTCTTTGGAAATAAATTTGTCTGAGCATACAATGTGCAAAGTTATACTCATCTGTAGAACCTAGTTTCTCTGGTTTACTGTAACAAAAGTCAAGKTTTTCATTTACAAAATACAATCTATTAAAAAATTAAACTAAATAGGACTTACATGACATTTCTATCAATTCCTTTCGCAGTTCTAACAACACAGCAACTCCAATGTTATCTTTTGTCATAACTCTGTTCAGCATGGCTTCCGAACCTTCGGAGTTTGCCATGGCTAGTTGATTGAACTCAACAGTATGTTTTTGAACCAAAGTAAATCTGAAAGGGAAACATCATATATGTTTTTTTTTCAGCAGCCAGATACAAAACGAAATGTTACAGGTAATTCTCTTTTTAATTAAAGCTCAAACACATTTACGATGTCAAAATCTCAGCCAGTCACATAATTTCATAAAATCCTAAGCTGAACTCAAAGGATAGTTTTCCTAGCAATTTTTAGATATTGGTATACTAACTTAGTTTCAATTAAAAGATTTGAGAGAGAGAACACTATAGAAAAGGAATGCTTGTTTTAAGTCTGCACCAGTTTCTAGTTCCAAGATGGAGGTTTAATAGAGAGAGACTAAGTAATTTTTCCGAGTCAAATGGTAACAAACCTGGCASCTACATTTATTTGTGGACACAAAGGAATGGAAGCAGGAGGAGGAAATTATTACCCTCATATCCAAAAAGTTGTACAAGTACAATATGACACAACCAGTAAGTGCTGCAGCTCTTAATGGCTTTTTTTTCAGAAGCGAGCAGTGATATTAAGTGCCTTGTCTTTTGCTTTATCAGAAGACTAATGTATCAAAAACYCAATGTCACCTGAGATCTTATTTCAGCAATTTTGGGGATTATCAATTCCTTTACTCAAAAAAGGCAAGAAAATAAGACATTTGCTTCATTTTTCATTATTAACACCTAATGGTTGGGACACACACACTCAACAGTTGAAGTGTAATTTAGTGAACTCCTAACCTGCATTGCTCTAACAGAACGAAATTTCAACTTAAACAAAAATTCAGGGTAAAATTTTCTATTGCTAGTTAACGCACAGAATGATTTCTCTCATGCAGACCACTCTTTCTAATGATAGGAATGCTCTATAAGAAACACTGAAYGGCTACAAAAACGGTGATTAATGCCAAACTGTTTGAGCTATACACTGACCTGAGAAATTATGTGAAAGAGCGCAAGACACAATAAAAGGCTTTGCAAAACACATCACTTACTTTTCTGTTTTGAAAAATATTGCACAACCATCAACATGTTTTCTTTCCTGTTCTGACATTGTCCTAGCTCTAGATTTTGGACTGAAGAATCCATTGTAGCCACGTTCTTTCAATTCTACCAGGAAAAAACTGTAGTACTGTTCCGTTTCAACCTCCTATAAAGTTATAAGACAGCACAGCATGAATGTACTATTATCAAAATACAGAAGACTGGTATTATTTAGACTGTTTGGAAGTGTAAATCACTTTCAAATTAGATTTAAGGGGAAAAAAAATAAGAATTAAGTACATCAGACAATGCAAATTTGAGAGCAATATCYCTATTTTAAGAAAATATAAGTGAATTTCTGTAATTCCCAGAGTTATGATTATCTCAAGCCTTTTATTTTAAAAAGTGTCAATTATAGCCCCACATACACACGCAGGCACAAAGACACCCCCACGTACACCTCTTTGATCAGCAGCTGCTGGTTCACATTCCAGCTGCGTGGGCTGAAAAGCATTCTTTTGATGTCAAGCAACAAATAATGTTCTAAACACCACTTCTTTTTTCTTTTGTTTTCAGAAGGTTTTGAGAACAGACTGTTTACTGTAAATACATTTAATATAGAGAAACCAGCACATGGGAATAGAAAAGGAAAAGAAATAATAGTATAAGTTTTACCTGAAGACTTATGATGTCAGCATTGCAGCTCAGGATTTCCTGCATAATGGCTTTTTTTCTGTATTCCCAGTTCAATGCCCAAGACGGACAATAGCCATACAGCTGCCGGGTAGCATATTTATCACAGAGTACGTTGTAACACATGACAGAAAACAAGGCTGCGGAACAAGAATTTTACTTACACATTGATATATTTAACAAAAAAACCCCCGAACATACACAATTATGTTCTTCACTTTTGTCTTCTGCATTACCATTTCATGCTTCCGTTGCTTCAACCAAAACACAGCACGTGTGTACTAAAAAAAATTGTTAGTCCTTCTAAGAAGATAAATTACAAGTTTGGACTTCTGGCAGCTGTCTTCTAACATTTAATTAGAAAACAAAAACCAATCCCCCTCTTTAYATGGTTAATGCAGTAAATAGCAGACAAATGTACTTTATGCCAAGTGGTGCTCTACTGTGAAAAGCCTAAAACAAGGTAAGTGTATTTGAACACTTACATTTGCTAGGTATACAAAGATTTGCAAACACTTCAAATACATTATTTAAAATCTACCTTAATTATTACCTCCATGAGCTGTAAAAGGGTAAGGATCCCTTTGCACAATGAGAAAGTATAGGCAAAATAGAACTCCAAATGTTTCACCTCAAAAAGCTTACAATTCAGGTGTAAAGACAAGAAACATCTACTCTCTGTATTCATTTGGAACAGCAGTGATAATGAGACAGTTTGGGGCAACTTGACAGGTAATCCAGCAGCATAGATTTTTGGTTTTGTTTTGTTGGGGTTTTTTGTTTGGTTTTAAAAAGCACTAAGGAATTTGCAGTACAATAATGAGATACATGGAAGCTTATTGGGAGCTCCTCTCAAATGTGGAGTACAACTCACAAAAAAGAAACAAGACAGTTGTTTGAAGATTTAGCAAATGGAGAAAACAACCTCGGGCTGATTGGAGGTCAAAGCCCAGCATTTTGAAAATAAACAGGTGACAGTAGAAGACAAGCTGCATTAACATCATGATCTTTGAAGCAACCGCCTTAATAAAATTAATAGGGGAAAGTAACATACATCAGTCCTGAAAGAGAGGACACTGCAATAATTGAGAAATACACCAAGATTTTTGGTGTGCAATATAATATTGAGAAATACACCAAGATTTTAGGTAAATAGAAAAGGCTATATTTTAGACAATTCATGCAGAAAAAAATGAGTAAACAATTAAACATGACCTGAATCCCAACAGCAAGAAAAGTGCTGAGACAAAGATGATACATTGGTTACTTAAAAGAAAAAAATTCTACATTTTTTGGAAGTTATGCTCATGTTCTTCCATTTTTTTATTCTCCAATAAATGTTCAATTAAGCCTGTTATGATTCAACTATTTAACTAATTGTGGACAACAGTTTCAATTCCTGTGAGGAGGATGTTAATTTAAAAGAAATTACTTTATAGTAAGAGATGGGTAAATCTGGAACAGGTGTTCCAATTGAGACAGAACTACTTCAGCTGGCTGGTCGGCACTGCACAGATGATTGGTTCATTTCAGCATCAAAAAACTTTAAACAGATAGTAGAGATCCACAGCTTTTATAACGGGGGGGAGAGAAGTCTTAGAGTACCTGTTGGTCTTGTACGGTCTGGTTCTTGCAACATAATCCAAGATCTTGGAGGTGGTTGTTCTGTTGAAACTATGGGAACATTTGAGAGATACAACAAGTGATAATCCCATTTATTTTACACAACAGAAATAAATGTTTTAAGAATGATCACTTACTTCTTTTTGCAGTACCTGCCAAATTATCAAGCAAATAGTTCAGTAGCCTTCGTGTCCCATCTGGTTCCTGATAAAGGTTCAGAATATCCTGTGTAAGTGGATTTCCTGCAAACACATTTACAGAAATATTGAAGAAAATAAACAGAACCATTAYGCACTTACATATCAGTGTTTAAAGCTGGCATCTCTGAGAAAGATACTGCAGCTACTATGAACTACTCAGAGGTTTCAAATCTCAGGTCTTCAACCCCACAAAACACTAGATGTGTGAATCACTCTAGGGAAGTTAACCACATCCCCTCCTGCGTCTGTCTTCTGACTGGCCCCCCCGAGGGCGGTCCTGGACCCCAGAGGAGGGAGGAACTGGCAGAGGAGGGAGGAACTGGCGTGGTACAACACCCAGGCAGGGCTGATGAGGCCAGAGACAGGAGCCACCCCTGCTCACTTTGCTCGACGCGAGGGAAACATCCACCCCCCATTTATTTGCCAGTCATACCCGAGTAGAGCGCCTACCATCTGCCAAACGCATAAGCAGATTGTAAAGGTTTTCACGGACAATGCACATTGCAATTATCCAGTTTTAAGGGGGAGAAAAACAGACTTTGGAGACTTAACAGTGTTTAGAGGTATTGCATCACTCAGTGCTCCTGATTTTATGATGCAAGTTCCCCCGAGGTCTGCAATTTTAAAGCTACAATCCATACAGTTCAGAGAAAAAGAAAAATTCTAAAAAGATTTAAATTGCTGCTTGCATAACCAGCACAGTACCCTACAGCAGTACAAAGCACGTTCCCTTTTCGGTTGGAGTTGAATACCTACAGTTCACTGCAGACTATTTCTTAGTARAAGCAGCACTGTACCCAACCCCTATGCAAGCAACAGAAAGCTTCTGCTCACTCTGCAGAAAGAGAAGCAAACTTCTTCATATGTGGAATGTTTCGCCAAACTCGTTCTTTTTCTTTTTTTAAATAATCCCTAAATAACAGTTATTTATAAACGTGGAGTAAGTAGCTACATCTGGGATTGCTATTCAGTAACGTTTTAAGAACTAGCAGTCTACAGCCATGACATCTCAGAAGCGGTATCATTAAACAAAGCACGGATACCAAGAAAAAGTAGTAATACCTTTCAGACCCAAAGTCTGTAACTGGAACAGTTTTCCCAGCTCAAAAGGTAAAACTCGTAACAGGTTGTTATTTAAATGTAGTTCCCTGTAGACAGAGCAAGAATCATATAGGGCTGAAAACAGACAACGTTTGTCTTCAGCACTGTAGTACAAGAAGTTTAACTAAAAGAGAAACAATATACTAGCAAACCACAATATTGAAAAACTCAGAGACTAAACAGCAATAGTTAGGGAAATCCTGCTCTACTCAAACACACACACATAGACAAAATATATATTACGTTGAAGCACAGAGGAAAATAGCTGTTTGGCGAGTTCATCTTAAAAAGTCAGGAATTTTGTAAACATTAGCAGTAATTAAATACTTTAATAACTACAAGTGATGAAGCACTAACAGCTCCGACAAACCAGACCATGAAACAGTTCAGCTATGATTAAAGGCCAAATAAAGGGAAATTATATCCCAAAAAACAAATAAACAAAAAATCCAGGATCATGGCAGTACGATTACAGCTACGATATTACCATGTAATAGTAATTTTCTGGTTTGGTTTTTTTTTTTTTTTTTTTTTTTTTTTTCATAATTTCAGTGTTAAGACAAAATACATGCTTTTTAACTTACAAAAACAATATGCAGACAAGAACAGAATTCATGTCCTGAATTCTGATATCCCAACGAACCGGGCAGAGCAAATGGACTTGTTAGGAGCTTTTCACTTTCTTAAACACATTCCCATCTAAGCAGTGAAGACTTTCCTCACCRTATTCAATATAAAGTTGCTACTTCAAAGTGTTTACAACTTGGTGCCAAGAGATTTGAAAAGTATTTTGGGGCAACAACAAAGGGAAAAAGAAAGAAAAAAAAAAAGGAAGGAAACCTGGATGCCGAGAGTTACCTTCGCTCTTTTAGAGTTCTACAAGGTAACATTTGAAGCAGAGAGACACAACTGTTCTTCGAGCCTTGAATTTCAAGAGTAAACTTTGCCTGGTCCCTCCCTAACAAGCACGTCTAGAGAAATTCTCTCCATTTCACTGCACATTTAGAAACCTTGGTAAAAGTAMAGTGCCTTGTTTCAGAGACACTCTAGCGTGTGGCATAGTGGAAGAAGATACAGGAGGGGATTTTCTTTTTATTTCACTGGGTTATCTAGAAATCTCAAGTCGTTAACTCAACTGATTGCCAGACTGTAACACACCTAGCCARCTGGGGTTTTTTGKKTTTTTTTTCCCCAATAGACAAAAGCACATATTTTAGAGAGAAACTCAGAAGCCCACTGTGTCATTCTAGGGTTTCTAAATATGAATGAGCCACATAGCAGGTAGAAAAGAGGATGGGGGGATTAAAACAAAAATAAAAAAATCAACATCTCCACTAGTTATCAGCACTTCCATAGACATTTGAGATGTAAATGGCTATTATTTTTAGGGATGATATTCTGTATGACATTATAAAGCTACTAGTTTACTCTTTAGGAAGCTACTTCTTCCTCTAAGAGTTTGAAATTTCAAAGTACTGCTGAAGTSTAAAAAAAGTTATGTATGAATTAGAAAAAAATATACTAAATTCTTCTAGAGGAAAAACACCGAGCTGGAAGAATAGCACAGTAGCAGGTATCATTACACTTTCTCTGTTGGATGCAAGAATTATTTTCTCTAATTTACCTGCCTCCACGGAACCCAGCCCCTCTACACAGCAAAGGGGATCACAGCAAATCCCACTAGTTCTTTCAAGCGTATCAAGAGAATCTGTTTTACAGCTGAGCTTTCCAAGGTAACATCTTACAGTATTTATTTTTTATCCTCTTTCCGCAAAGATCAGAAACCTTACTGCTCTCTCTGACACCTCGTTCTTCAAGCACCTACAGTAAAAAGGGAGATGCATGGAGCCTTAGGCGAGTTTTGCCGTACAGACCAAACCCAGAGCTCCAGACGTGGGARCTGGACGACTGTTATCAATTCTCAAGTGTGAGAGCACAAATGATTTCTGTGGCTCAGGATATCAGCAATGCCCAGTGTTGAATTACCCTTAGTTTGAACAACTTCCCAGAAGCTATGGGAAGTGTCTGCAGTAAGAGCCAGCCTGAAACATRAAACTCCAGCACAGCCGAGACCTGCAGAGTGCCATCATGTAGGATGCACTTAGGGGTTTGTCTTCACTTTCGCCCCAGTGAAAAGAAATCACGGATCAGCTGCAATTACTGAGGACAGAGAGCGCAGTGGATTGATGCACTAGCTTTTCATGTCTAGAGATCTGGATTCAAGTGATATRTTTAGGTCACAAATAGAAAACTAGTGTGATCTTAGACCTTAGCTACAAATTTCACATTCACAAGATTTAGCATTCTCTACTCAGAAGAGACTTAGGACTTGGAAGAGCTGAAGCTTCGTAGAATCAGCCAGAATAAATTGGGAAAAGTGTTGGGAAGAAGGCATAATATCTTCTGAYGCTACTGATGACTACACAGCGCTAAGCTATCTCCATGTCATGAGTATTACGTTTACAGCAATATTTTAAAAGGACAAAGACTAATGAAAATAAAAGGATGCTAATGAAGTACAAAGATGAATTTGAGAATATTCCAGTAAATTTAGGCTCACAATACCTGAGGAATGGATAAAGGARGGAAGAAACCTGTTACTAATAACTGCTTTTAATTCAAATAGTAGCAAAGCTTTCTTTAGACCAGACTACTTCACAGCTGAAAACAACTATACAACACACTACAAAACAGAGCTGCCAATTATGCTCTAAAAAGCAAGGTCCCTTTGCTCAGCCTCCAAGGTTGAGACTTTAACTGCTTTGGAATTTGGGCTTTTAGTACCAATTTAATAAGCTAGTTTAATCCTCCCCAACAGAGCAGACTTTTCTAGAAGAAAATGCAATGACTGATATTTCTATGTGTAAACTTGCTTTCAGTTTCATTAGAGCTGTGCTGGCAGTACATTTCTCTATTGTCTTCTTCTTTACTTCTAATAACATTCTCGTTACTTTTAGACTCAGTGTTTTCTGGATTTGAGAAAGCTGTCCATAAATGTCTTCAAAATTAAAAGCAATGAAGGCAATTACTGGTAACTGTCTAATAAACCTACGATAAAGCTCTTCCTTTGGGTCAAGGGCAAAAGMATGTTGCCTGTAAATATTTACTCTTATGTAAATCATTTATATATTTACATAACAGTGTTTTTACAAAGTTAAATGCTGCAGCCTTAATTATAATCTAAATAGGCATCACTATTCGTGTTTCACTTCCAAAAGGAGGTATCATTCCATGCAAACCTTGCACATCTTGGCACTGTAAAATTGAGAAGGAAAAAAAAGGTGCGTTTAGAATTTTTTTTTCTTCCTTCTCCCCAGTTTGCACAGGAATGCAGTTACATGATAGCAAAGGTAGGAAGATGATATTAGACAAGTTGCAGTTGTTACAAAATAAACAGAATAAGAACTATTGTTAAGAATAATTACTAAAGATGAATAATGAGGAAAAAGTTGTAGTCAGCATGATTATGAATGTTTAATTTGACCTTTTTCCTACCTTACTATGAGTTAAAAAGCAATTTTTGTTGTGCTTCAGTATTTCTTAGAGAAAAACGCCACATAAAGATTTGCAAAAGAGTCTGGAAAGAGATGCGTAAGAGAGGAAACCTGACTTGGAAAGATATAAAATGGGTGACTGCTATCAAACTGAGTGCTTCTGAAGCTCATTTCATACTGTCATACATTGGAACAGGAGATCACAGAAAAGCCAGAATTGCTATAGCTGCACAGACCATACCAAGCATTCAGGGAGACACATAAAAATAAGTGAGGAAGGGGGAAATTTATTTATGCTTGTGGTTTACTAGAACGTAAAAATTACCCTGAAATTTAAACTGTTGCTACAAAGATAATAAGAGAACCATTTTAACTCCTGTTAAAATTTACATACCTGAGTGACACCATGTTTCCGAGCTCTGCTGGTAAACTGCGAATTTTATTAGAGGACAGGTCCAGATATACCAGATTGTGAAGCTTGGCAATGTCTGAAGGAATACGGGATAAGGAATTGTCACTGAGATGCAAAGCTGTCAAATGGGTCAGTGTCCACAATGACGAACTTAAGCTTCTCACTTTCCCTGTGGAAGGAAGGTACAAAAGAAAATAAAATGTTTAAAATACATAGGTTTAGCAATAATTACACATTTTGTAAGTATGTAAGGGGAGGGGGCCTTGAGGGGGAGTTTTGTTTGGGGTTTTTTGTGGTTTTTATTATTATTTTATTCAATGAAAATTCCATTAATCGCTGATTCTATAGATTAAAAAAATTTGGCAATGCGTAAGAGATTGTAAAGTGTTGCCAGGGATGCTTAGATTGTTTTTTTCCAATCCATACTTAAGGTTTAAACATCTGTCTTTCTCAAGTTCCATACAAAACAAGACATATTTACCAACTGACCGTGAATTCAATAATTAGCACAGGTGTAAGAAACAGATTTTTTTCTATTACAGTTTATATTGGGGATGAAAGATGCTTCTTCGGTTTGCCCCTTATTTCTGTGCAACATCTTTCAAACCAAAAATCTTTATTCTATGGCATTAATCCAGCCGAGAACAGATAGAAGCACTATATTTAGGGTGACTAAAATGCTTAGTTGAGAACATGGATTTCCATCTGGCATTCAACTAAGAGCTGCATAAACTATTGCCAGATATTTAAAAAAAAGGGTATGATTTTTGTATAAACTGAAGGGTGGAAACATGGATTTGTGTGACAGAATCAAGATTTTTACATTGCTGCATGAAAGGAATGTGAGATATCATCAGAAGGTGTCAAAACATTTCTTCTCTCCAAGATTTTTTCCCCCCAGGAGTGGCTCCTTTTTCATTTACAGAAGTCATCTCACTGTACCAAATGCATTAGAAGAAGAGTACCAACACCAGTTTCTCCAAGGCAAAAAGTTACTTGCGACAGCCTTTAAAAAACCCACCACGACTCACCAAAATTAAGAACCGTCTGGTTAATATTATACCAACATACACACACTACAATTCCTTTCCTTAAATTTTCTTCAAAACAAAAGCAGTCATATTTAGTGCCTGGGGAAAGCTACACTGATAGAGGTGTATCTGGGACTCAGTCCCTGGTAGCAAAAGGTTTAATACAGGTATCATTTCCAGTGAGCTATAAGAAAGTGAGTGGCATAAAAAAGCTTGCAGTGAAAAAGCTCAGGGATTTAAATGAGAGCAGTTAAAACATTTGTTGCTTTCTGTATTAGAGGAMCAAGTATTTTGCAAGGAAAAGACAGTGTGAACGTTAATAAAACAAAAACACTGTCACATTTTATTTTGCAAGGCAAATGCATACAGTTCTTAAAGGATTCATGCTACTGTAATGCTCATTAAACGTTTTGAAAGGTTTTAAATACAGATCAGTAGTTCTTTGCATTTTTAAAATGGAATTAACCCCTCTTCATCCCCCCCACAATGCAAACAGGTTACTGTGATCARAGAAACCCTTGTAGCTGAAAGGATTTCCAATCAACATCACTGATCCATCCTCTTCACTACCCACCCCTCTCCTGGCTGGAATCAGTCTATAGCTTTATACTGGGTTGATGGTTGGACTCGATGATCTTAGAGGTCTTTTCCAACCTTAATGATTCTATGATTCTATGATTCTATAGCGAGATTACCAGGCATGAAAGGAAAGAGCCATCACTTAATGCATTTCCTTACGCAGAGGCAGCAGATGTCCAAGTGGATATGCAAGCCTAATGCTGATATATAATGCTGATTCCTGAAGCAGCATTCAACCAGATTTCTGCATCTGTAACCTTCAGTAAAGAATGCTATTCGCATGTTAAAGCACGTGGCACTTGAAGCAAGACACAGATTCAGTGATCTGGATGGAAAGACTCTTCACAATTCAAAGAACTCTATTTGTATTCCTCCTTCCATAAATTTCTCTATTGAACAGTCATTTAGAAATACCACGTGGCAATTTTTGCAGTCTCTTAAAGAACCTCCATATTTAAGCACAATTTCAGACTAAATTTACAACATCACAAAATAATTCTTAAATTCTTAAAATAGTTCCTTGAATTYCCTCGTAAGCAGACTTTATATAGAAAAATAAGAATTTAGCCTACAAATCAAGAGTCTGGTGTCCCACACCAGTTGGCATTCATGTTTATGAATTCTGAGYATTATCTTATTTTCAAGAAAAGACCCAAAAGTCAAACAGTATCTCAAAGCTAGCACAGTTCTTGGAGGATCTTTTTAATCTCTTTTTTTTTTTTTTAAATCTCAAGAACAGAGCAAAGATTTACAACTGCTTTTAAACTGAAAACTTCCGCTTCAATAGAAACTATACTGTCACGGACTAATACAACATTGTTGTTACATTACTTAAAGTAACAGCATATGTCTATATACCATCCCCAACTTCACCCTCTTCTCTTTGACAAATTCGATCTTAAATCCACACCCTCACCCACCCCATCTTCTTAAAACACAAACAGCTCACATCCATATCCTCATCTTCCCAACTTTCCTACRTGTTAGGATTCCCCACCTGCCTCAGGTTACCTCTCCTGCAGCTCCCCACGTTACCCCAACCCAACCTCTTCCCCTGGMACACCCAGAGGCTGGCTCGCTCCAAGGTAGGGAACGCCGCTCCAGACTTCTTCTCCAAGCCCATACTACGTAGGCTACTCTTAACTTGCAATGAGTTCGTAACTCAGGACCATTCCTCAGTTTCTTACCACTTATTTCCAACTCTGCCCAGTGTGATTTCTTTCCGTTGGCTGCTTCCTCTGAGGACATAATTGTGTACATCCTCCGTGGATCAGGTGGATCGTACTTTTCCTTGGGCATTCCTGTTGAGGCAAAAAGACAAAGGCTTAATTAAGGTATTATATACTAAGAATTCTTTAAAAAGGTAATTTCTGTTTCAGTTAACTTTCGTATTAGACTTTCGCTCCAAATACTTTTCAAAACTTCAGATAAAGATAACCCATGCCCATTCACAAACTTCACTGAGTGGGAAAGACTGCTATAAAATAGAAGAACACAGATTCCTGACGCTCCTGGAGTGGCAGGCGACATCCTAACCCCCCACCCAATAATTTAACAAAATCTGTAAACCAATAAACATTGTGTCCTGCCACCTTTCACAGGTATGTCACTGTGTCCTTCAAAATCAATCCATCCTACTGCAGGCTCTTGGTTCTTCAACAATGAAACCTCAAAAAGTGATGACCACCACGACCAGATTCTCCCTCACACAAAATATAAAGAAAACATTTGCTAATTACCTTGACTATCAGTTCCAGGTTTCCTGCAATTCTCAACTTTTCACTCAAATCAGAATCCAAGAAAAGAATTAAGGTTTCAAAAAGATTCTCAATTCTTTAGGTCTGCAAAATGATAGCTTTTAATCTAATGCTTATCCTACTCTTTTCAATCTGAAAATACTGTACCTGAGGGAGACATTTCTACCACTTTCTTCAGCCAGGTGTTTAACGCTGAAATTTAACTCCATTTCGCTCTCTTTCTTGTCACTGCTGATAACTTTACAAGAAACATTTTTTAATTTCTTATCTCTTTTTACCATACCCAATCATGGACCATGAGAGGGAAGTGGCAAAAATTCCTCTCCACAAAGACTCCTTCCTCTCAGAAAAACCCTCCTTCCAGCTTCCCAGTACATCCCCATTCCGGTACTGTTTCACTGCAAAGGGGGGGGCATTCCTGGCTCCATACTAAAGCCCTGTGCCATAACCCACCCTGCACCATGAGCGAGCTCTCCTCTGTCCCAGGAGAAACACATCTGCGTTTCAGTCAGTTTAAGAGGAAAACCAGCTTACACAGACTTAAAATGAATAAATCAATACTATATTAATTTACAAATTAGCTCTGTGTTTTCAAGTTTCATAGGACTTCCAATATAAATCACATTTATCACAAGTAAGAGTAATGCTTCTCCACTGCCCTACATATATCTAAGAGCTTTTATGGCAAGGATTTCACCATCTTAAGCTGCCACATCCAAATACATACAGAAAGGCACAAGCAACAAGCTGTAAAATTATTTATACAAAATAGAGAAATTAAACAATGCTGCCTCAAATCACATTTACAAACACATTRCAAGCAGTATTATAATACTATATATACAAACACTCAATAAAGAAGCAGMTATACTGGTCAAAATCATGAGCACACCTACCTACCAGGTCTTTTAAGGCTTTCTAATTTTTTCATATCCCTGGACAAAGTGAATACATCAGAAAAATGTTGTAATTATATAGAAAATAAACAAGGAATAACTGTTAGTAAATTAGACTATCAACCAGACTTATTATCTGTTTATTGACTTTACTGGAAAACATTTACTCTGGATGTTAAATAAAAAACAAAACACGCCCCCCAAACTTCCAGATAATTATGTATCTTAACTAAAATAAAGCTTTTAGGCACCGCACGCTTACTTTAATACAACAGCTCTTTTACTAATTCACACTYCTCCTTCCCACTCCCACTACTGGTCAAAAACAGATTTCTGCAGTAAGAAGAAATTCCCCTTTAAAAAGTGAATTGTGGGTAAAAGGATGAGATTATAAATAGCAGCTGGGTGGAGCTCCTTCAAGAATGAAGGCACTTGAGTACCCAGGGTACTGGAATCATCAAGTGCAACACTTTCTTCTTCAAACTAAGCTAATTAAAGGAGATAAGCCTGGATTATAACCACCGGAAAGGTAAAAGCATAACTTCTCCCCGCAATAACTATGCAACCAGTGCAATAATATATGGCAAAGTAATGTATAGAGCACCTCTTCTGAAATTGCTATATATAATTATATATACAAAGACCAACGCCACAAGGAATGCTCCAGTTTGTCAGGAAACATTTACCTTCCTCGGTCATTTGATGCTTTCCCTTCCTGCAGCTCCCTGAATTAATAAATACGTTCCAATTTTTCAAGAAATGAAGCAGGTATACTAGAGACAGAAATCTCATTCAGTACAGAAACACCAACGTTCCCCAGAGCACACTCAATCACGTGCACTAATTAACAGCCTTGCTGGTACCAGCAGCGTATCGCTCCTCGCTACTCGAAGAGGATGACATACTTTTCCAGTGGGTTTTGTTAATGTGCACTAAAACAATTAGAGATTTAAGAATTTGAGGTTTTAACACTGGATCCTGGTGACCCCGCGCTCCCAGTCCATCCATGGCACTACTCTCCCTCTCACTAAAGTTCCCGCTCTTGATGGTTTTCCCTTTCTCACGGCAGCATTTCGCAGCTTCTCCGCTGTTTAGGATTACCAGGAGCAAAATGCTCCAGAGTCCTGGCTGATGGAGCTGCTGGTGACCGGCAGCGTCACTGACATCGGCCCCACCAGCACGCCAAGGACGCCGTCACACCGAGTGTTGGCGCGTCTCCATCCATCACGTAGAGTTCAAGGTTTCTCAGGACCTGACAGCAGGCGAAATCTGGGTCGTATTTCATAGGCCACCATAAAACACAAGCGCGATACCTTGAATTGCATTTCAAAAYTTCCCAGCACAGAGTAGTTCAAGAAAATCAGTCTCTTCTACAAATCACTGTCTCCCCTCCTTTCTCTACCTCCCCAAATCCAAACTGAGAACCCGCTGAGCTGCTACAGTTAAACGTAATAGCTGAGGTAAACGTCAGATTAAGTGATACGGTTTTGTCAGACTAAAGCAATTTTTAGTAAGACCCATAAAATGGTGTTGAACAACCTCAGAGCCATTGATAACTGCAGCTTTAAACCATCATGATGATCGTTTTCAAAAGAGCTCACACCACCTGTACTTCTCAGTTGCATCACACAAATGGTGGAAAGCACCACTGAACGTTAGGCTGTTATCACATACAGCCAGTTAGTTTGTAAAGGAGAGTATCTTTTATAACCAAGGATATGAGATGGATGCCTGGAACACACCCCAGACTATATCAATTTAATGAAGAGGACATTTAAATATGTTTGAATGCAAATGAAATTGTTTATTATCTTGTACCAGGTTATTAAAATTGYTATTTAAATAGTTGGAAAAACAGGAGAGCTTGAGAGTTCAAGAGGAGCGTGGCTGCCCATTCCCACCCAAGGTCATTTAGTCCCCACACAGAATTAATACCCCTTACCCCAAAGAAAGTGAGCTAAACGAGGCCGATGAGRCCAACAGTGCAAAGGGTCTGACACGGAATTAGATCTCAAGTCTGCAGYGTAGACACAGTTTTAAGCCCTTGTTTGCACAGAGGTGCTGAGAGAAAGGCAGTAGGACAGGGCAAGGGAGAGCAGGGGCAGACAAGACCCTTCAGGGAAAGGTGCAGGGCAAGGGTGATGAGGATCAGCGAGCGAAGAAACAARCTGAAGGTTGTAACGTCAAGGGAGGGCAACCTGTTAGAAGAAGAGCTGACAAAGTTGGCCAACACAACAAGTGGATGATGGATGGCTCTGGCTTGACTCAGGAACAGACCACCGGAGACGAAGCCAAACGTTCTCAGGTTGAGGTGCACCTGTACCGATTGCTGCCTGTCTCTCCAGATTAGAGCAATGAGTGCGGCCAGGTGGTGAACTGCCAGGCTAACCGTTGTTTCAGAGAACTGTCCTGGACAAGAGACGGCGTGATTACCAGCRGCCACGCGAGTGGGTGTGCTCCGCTCCGGAGGGGCACTTGCAGCCCCAGCGCCTTTAAGGGTATGGTGGCAGGAGGAGCTGGTGGCCTAGGGAAGCAGGAGGCCCGAAGGCCACGCTGGTTTAGCCACGCTGCTAGCTGTAGAAGAACGAAGAGTGTTCAGACCACTGCCCAGTAAGACTTTTGAAATGGTAAGTCTCCTAGGCTATAGGCATGTGTAAGTGAGGTGGACTACGAAGTAGTTAATGCTCCAGATAACTACCTAAACTACCACTAAATAATGCCTCTARAACAGAGAGATGACAGTTTGGGGAAACTGCTTTGAATGACAGAGGAGGAGAGACAGTGACTTTTTTCCTGTCCTTCCCTTCTGCCATTTTTATGAAATTGGAAGATGGTGGGGAAAAGGATTTAATCAAAATAGGTAGGTGAGCAGTTTTTTTGAGAGTAAGCAGTAAGGGTTTTTTAAAAAACCCACCAACAGAAAATACTACAGCAGTTCTTCATTTCCTGAAATGCTTTCTATAATACCACAGATAAACTAACTCTATTTCAAAACTAAATGTATTAGACAACTCCTGTAGGCCAAGTACCATCAATCTTTTATAGTATTAGCTTTACTATAAATGTAGATATCAAGATGGCTACAAAAACTCTCCTAGAAATATCAGCTTCTTCCATATCAAAATTTAAATTAGGCAAACAAAACTTGAATTCTAAAACTTCACAGAAAACAAGGAACAAGTGAGAGCAGCATGGGTTAATGTTCAGATACAACTTACCTGATCTAATCGACTATTCTGAGATAACTATTTCAATACTTACTAAGCAGCATCTACAAACCCCATTTACAAATATGTGAGTACCTTTAGAAATACCTCAAGATCACTATGCTGAAGCATTACAACTCTGCTTCTGGAACTTCTTGACACATGTTGATGACTTCTTTTGACCTTCTTTTTTTCCCCCCTTTACTTGATATTACTTATCACTAATAAGCTGATCTAGATCAGAAGACAGCCTGGAGGGGGAAGTAAACAAAGTAGCACTACACCTAATCAAGTGCAGAATTACTCGAACTTCTTGCTACTTTAATTAAAAACAGTGAATAAACTATACAAATCTACATCTAACTAAGTTAGAAGTAACAAGATAATTAAGTAATTTTCCATTTATCAATGCAGTACAGTATTACTTACCAAACAAATGACTTTTGCACTGCTGAAAAATAGCAGGATAGAATGCAATCTACAGTACTTCCTATTAATTATAAACTATTAAGTTGCTCAAAGATTTCGTAAGAAAATGATAGCACGTATGGGAGACACTTCTTTCTTTCTCCAAACCCTGATACTGGAAGCTCATCCCAGACCATTCATTTGTAACCTTGTGCCTTTAACCTCGAAGCTCTCTTCCATGCAATCCAAAGTTTCATTTGAAAATGGATTCCAATGACTTTCCCCATAAATATAAGTGTTTCTTAAATTGACTGATGTGTCTTGAATTCAAAGTTAATTTAGGATCCTCCTCGCCCCCTCCCACCAGCCACTTACGCTGTGGTTTTACAATGCACGAAGCAGAACTAAGCTGGTCCTGCTGCAGTTCCTTCCTCCCCGGGACCGASTCTTTCCACTTCACTCTTGCATCAGCACTGGCTTTTGTCTGATAACAAAAGGAGCTGGTTAAGAGAATTAAACTGCCCAAAAGCTAAGGGGGAGGAGGAAAAAAAAATATTTGAGGGAGCCTAGCTTCCTGTATTATTATTCCTGTATAGCAGTAATGTAGGTGTGGATTTGCAGCACAGCTGTTCACGGGATTGAAATCAGGACAACAACATAATTGTCTCCCTGGCCACACCTACCCGAAATCTCTTCTCACGCAGCAGGAAGCAAAATCTTGCTTCCAACTACCCTCACCCATGCATCAGTTAAACAGTAACACTGAACAAAGTCTGAAATCCTAACCGAAGGCAAAGTACGCTGCTTTTTAGATAACTTAAAGTTGTAGCAGTTCTAGCAACGTATAGGCTAATCAGAAATATTAACCTGTTTTTAAAGGGTTAATCTCTACTGTTGAACTTTATTAGAATGAACAGAAATTACTGCTTTAAACTCCAGTGACCCTCCTTAAAGGGAACAGAAGTACATCTAAAAGGTAACTACTATGCTTTGGAAAAAATTCTTTAAGGTAATTTCATAGTGTTGTATTTCAGTTTTTACCATAAAACTTAAGATTTGCCCACTCCCACTCAAAGACCCACTACCCGTTCTTTAAATGAGTGCTTTTCCAAAATGAATCAAGCTTACTGGTTTCACCTTCCTGTCACTGGTGGCACTTTACTCAGCAAGTTACAAATTTCTATGGGAACTTAATTACATTTCAACTTAAAGTACAGGCAAATGAAGCAACAACCCTGCGTAAACAGAGGCTGTCCCTGCCTGGGATGACACGGTGCCACATCTGCCTTCTCACAAAAAAGCAACGGAAGCTTCCACAGGCTTATGATAAAGGTCCATCCCTACAGAAGTTCCACACTTGAATTGATGAGTTGAGTCAATGACTGTATTTATCCTCAGCCTATACCACGCATGGGCAACAAAACTAGACAGTGATCTTAATGCTGAAAAATGATGGAAAAAATATTCATAGGCAAGATACCATGATGAGGAAAGGAAGCAAGCAAGTGCCCAACGTATCCCAGCTAAACCTCAAGTGTCATGTGAAGTAAATTTAATGTACTTCAGCTAAACTATTATTTAAAATTATTTGAGACCACCCCTCCTGCCCTGAGACATAAAACTTAAAATAGAGAATTAAATGKTTTTTTTCCTGTATGCCTGATAGTGCTCCTACAAAGCCTTTTRAATTTCACGTCAGTCTTATTTCTATCAATGTCTTACTTAGAACATACTAAATTGAAACTTTGKTTTTTTTAAAAATAAATCTTAACGTACACCTACAGTTTTGGATTTCCCAACTACTTGCAGGTGTACACCATAATATGGAAGAATACGTGCATCCTGTTATGAAATACAGCTTCTGGTTATATTTTGCTGCAATACACCAGTGTGCAAGTAGACAAACCAAAGTTCAGAAATGCAGGTGTAAGCCACCACCTAAAAGAAAAAAAATTGAAAGAATGAAAGCTTCCTCAAATTAGAGGAATCCATACTAAAGCACCTTAGAACTAAAATTACAAATATTTTGATGCTGAATAAACAGAAATTTGAGGACTTGCCTATCTATTGAAATACAACCTTACATTTAACTTTGTAGGAGTGAACAAGATTGCTCTATTGAAATATACTCAAAGAAAACATCAGTGTTGCAAGAAAACACAGATTATTTTTTTTTCCTACCATTATGCTACTGTTAGGTAAATATCAAGTCTGTTGTGTAAACACCTATTATTTGTTGACTAGTGCAAACACTCTTGGCATTTTATTTAAAAAAGGMTGTTCAAGTAATTTTTTTTTTCACAGTAAGGCTATAGTATTGAAAAAACAAGACTAGGAAAAATCTGATTGGGAAATTAGCTAAAGGGTAACACCTGAATTTTTCAGAATACATGCTGTGAATTAAAAATTTCCTTTTACCTAGCGTGGGGAGGGACAGCACGTAACAGCTGTGTGCACAGGCAGGCTGCAGCAGCACAAGAGTGACTCCTGAAACACTCCCCACCCCCAAGAGACTCAGCTATAGCATGTGGGAAAGCGTCAAGATCTCCTTAACCCAATTTATAGCTTAACGTTGGAATAATCTAAATTAAAAAAAAATAAAAATGCTGTTGAGTCAACACAAAGTCAATTGACTCATTCCAAGTGCTTTTCCACTCGGTAGGATCACATTTTAGTGGCTGTTAGCATGTTAAGATTTAATGGCTTCATCAGGGAAGTAACGCTTCTTCATCATATTTTGAGGACTTCTAAAACTAGAATTTTACATGACTGCCAATACAAAACCGCAAGTCACCCTTCCTCTTTTTCAGACCTAGATAATGCAGTGGGATGTGAACATGCATTACAACTATGTAATAATAAATACAAGATACTGATTAAGTCAATACACATTAGTTCATGTGAGTATATCTGGAACATGACTAATCAGATGAGTTATTTGATTTTGCATATGTAAGTTCTACTACAAAAAACTCTGAAGTTGACAAATGCTTTAATATTCTTTCAGAAAATCTGTAAAGCTGTAAAAGCTCTGCAAAGCCTTTAATCTAGCCGAAGCTGACTAAAATGAGACATAACCCTCCTGAAACTTAAGACGAGCAAAGCATCCTGGTTCAGATCCACTGGGCCATAAATGTCAAAGGATATATTTGCCATTTTCAAATCAGGAAGACTTCATTAGACTATAGAGCTATAGAGCACCAACTAGATCAGGCTTTAAATTTTGTTAAGTCCAAAAATCAGTCAATTCATAGTTTTTAGAAGACCATATTATTAAKTTTTGACCTGCAGGTATTTCAAATTTAATTAACGTTTCTTTGTCCYTCTTACCTACTTGTTTATAGAAATGCAAACTGGCTGGTTACAAGGTGCGTGGCAGGCGTAGGGAGGTTGCCATTTTCCAAACCTCTACTTCTCCTGCCCAACCTGCCACCCCTCCACTCCACTCGCAATCACAATTTCCCATCAGATGAGCAACCTGCAGCCCCATATTTTAATGGTGTACGTGTAACCCGCTAAGCCTTGGAAGGTGTGCAAAACTTATTTATCACAGTTTCACTAGTGCAAAGAAGCAATTTTCACTTCCATGTTCAGTTGCTATAAAGACCAGTTTGGGTTCAAAAGAGAACTCTAAAATGGTCAGAATACAAAAGCCACAATTCAGCACACAGGTCCTTGACTGCTCCATCTTCTAGACAGACCTACAAGACAGATCTATTTTATCTGACTCATGATAAAGAACTCAAATTCCCACCCCTTACCCTGCACAACATCTAATGATTAGAAATACTATGTCCAAATGTTCTCAGTGTGGCAYAGACATAGCCCAGGTGATTAGAATAGTTCTTAATTATCAGCAATTGTATGTAATTATGTGTATAGTAAAAGGCTGCTGTACACAAAACAAACATCAACGCAAAACCAAATTGCAAAGCAAAGGCTGACCTTTCACTGGTATCCCTAGAAACACTTTGGCTAGCTAATGGGTACTATACAACATTCAGATCCTTGTGTTTTCTGTTGTAGGGTATTCTGAAATGGCAATACATTAAAAGATCAGTCAGATTCACTGATTAACAGTTTACTTGCATTACATAATTGTATACTGTACGAATAAGATGCAACCTAAAAGATCAACTTTAAAAGGAAGAGTTCTGTTGTAAAACATTTAGCTTCACGTTTTAAAAATGCAGATGGGCAGTYAAGACCAAGGCTTAAAAGCTTCACCTACAAACGTCTTCAGAAAGCTAATGAAAATGGTCTTACACTCCAAAAYGTTAATATCAACTCTCACTCCACTGGTTGTGTCCAGACAATCATATCTGACAATTTAGTTATGATTCTTCACGATACATGGAACATTAATTCTTGTTTAGGGTAACTACTTCGGGTAACTACTACGCAATTTATTATCTTGGTCCAACTCCGTAAGCTATTCTAAATACTAGCATGTACACCACAACGTTCATTATCACATTTTCTTTTATGCATCTGCAGAATACTTAACCACATTTCTGTTGTTTWGCAGGTTAAAACATGAGGTCACTGCACAAATCATTATTCTCTTTCTTAGCCTTGCAATAGAACTTAGGAGTAAGAGGTAACCTAGCTATTTTAAATGAAGTTTGGACATGAGCTCATTTTCAGCATTCCTGCTACAGATCTGAACAAGAGCTTGACAAGGGATGTCAGTATCTAAATCMAAAAATCTTTGCCTTCCTAAAAAACAATTTCTAGATATTTAAATGCTAATATTAGAGTTGCTAACCTAACTGAAGTTCAGGATATTACAGAACTCGTTCACGCAGTTCATGTTCTACCCATCTAGCCCCATCCTGAYAGAAGCAACCAGAGTATTCATAGATCGTTTTTACTTCAAATTAAACCAACAAGCCCGAGAATGTTGTTCCACAACCACGCTCTTGCACAGCAAAGCCAAATTGAGGTTTTTTTCCTGTCCCCATGTTCCACTTCATCACCTCCCTCCATTGTGTTGATGCAGCTGTTTGCGAGACAATACTGAAAACCAGCAATGATACCCAGCTAAGAAAGCGGGGTTTATTGTTGGTGGTTTAAAAAAAAAAAACCAAACAAAACACAACCCGAAGTATCAGCACTCCAGGCATGTCACTGGTTGGTTTTCAGCATTGCTCCAATGACAGTTGTACTGATGTAGATTATGTGGAGTTAATGAGCAGCCAAAGTAGCAGCTTTCRAAGTTCTGCCACTGGAGAAAAGTCCTGACGTACTATACCAGAAGAAACCGTGGGGTGATCTAGCCCATCGCTCCCTACACAGAAAGCATCTGTGCCGCRACTGGCAATTACCGTACGATCAGTTCTCAAATGTCCAGAGGTGGATCTTTCATTACGTTCCTCAGCAAAACGAGGACTCCTTCCTAGTTTTTATTATTCTTCACACAAATCACTTGTTCCTAAAAACTCTTGTTCCTGGAAGTATTCTATTTACAGATGAATTGTGATTAAGGCAGCACTGAAACTCCTCTATCTTAGYCGACAGGACCTTTGCTTTGTCAGGCAAAGCTCTTCTGCTGGGTGGACAACTGCTAAAACTTCTTCAAAAGAATATTAAAATGTGTTAATGGTCAGAGTTTGGCACAAAACACCTTAATACTTTTTATTATTTAGCCATTATGATGCTGTCTCCTTGTTCTGACAGGTGATATACATCAGACGGTGCAAACTCAAACCTAGCTGTGTTTTACTGTAGTTTCAAGTCTTCTTGTCTTTGTAGGTGTTGGTTCAATGTGGGTTTTGTTCCAAAAAGCACATGAAAGGATCTGCCTCTGAAGCACAGCCAGTGCTTATAGTTTTTTTCTGATCCCTGACTCTGCAAACTGATCTATGCAGAGAGATACTTTTGTGGGGTGCCATTTAAGTCAGATCAACTTGCAGGATCCACGCCTCGCCCATCAATATACTCCAAAATAGCTCAAGCAGTAAAGCCGCACAGATTATTTGTAATATGCAGTACACCAAATTATGGTATACTTCATGGTCTCCTAACTACGGCAAGATGCTGTACCCTAATGACATGAACTATCACTCAGATTGCTTCAGCATGTTCTAGAAATCCCCAGTCTTCAGACAGAAACTGCCGCCTKGCTAAGGAAAGGGAGGCATGCAAAGAGCTGAAGGAGGCCTTGGAGACACTGGTATTATAAAACGGTACAACATCTTTAGGAGAGGCTTAATGCAGGAAGCGGTTTAACTTCCAAAATAAAGGTTGCATATCAGAAACCTGAAGTAAGACACACAAGAGAGCCATCAAAATATCCAGGCTGTGATCACAACATCTAGATGGCAGCCTCCATAACACACCTAATGGCCTTCCCAGTCTAAAAAAAACCCCAAATATCTTCCTGCAGAGCTCCATTATAGCGTAAATCGGAATACTAACAGCAAGTATTTTAGTTCTAAAGTAAACAACTATGTATATATCTTCTGCTCCTAGTTCCTCCTTGATTAAAAAAAGCCCTCTGAGGCATTAACAAAAGGATTCATGTTGCAGTCTTACAAAAGAGAAAATTGAGTTGTTGCCAATTTTATTTTTTTAAATAAGCACCATCTTGGAAGCGTAATTAGTGGCTYAAAAGTACATGTTAAGCACTTAAACAGCTTTTTCTATGGGACCTGCCTAAACATTTGTAAACTCTTTAAGACTTCAACTGCAGAAATCGCTCAATGTAGAAATTGTGAGTGCAGGTCCCCAAGCTTAGGCTAAGCTTCCCTGTTGAGTGGACTTCTACAACCCAATTTCAATGTAGGAACATAAATTATGTCACTTAATACAATGCTAATAATCTTGCAGAATATTGTACAACAATCACACTTCCAAGTGTGAAGCACCAACACTGAAGAGGGAATACAAAMCAGATGAAACCCTGCAGTGACTCAGTTTGAGCAATTCATGCAGAAAGCTTTCAAAATTACACCATGAAGAAGTCTAAATTTAGACTGGATTCAGTAATGTCAGTAAAGTATTCTGACACTGAAACCACTGTAAAATCTCAACATACGGATTAAAAAAACCCAGATACATTGTATGCAACAGGACAAGGGTCAACCTCTGTCTCAGGCAACTAGGACTAAAATCTAGAGGTAGGGTCTGTTGAGATTGTTCTTCTGGGGTCTTGAGGTCAGTGGTAGTTTTTTCAAGCTCATCATGTACAATTGTAGCTTTTGAATACTATACATTTCTCCTAGCAAAAAAAACCCATGGGAGTTAAGTGACGACTCTAGTATAGTCTTTCAACTGTGAAGACTGAAAAACATCTTCATTCATAAAGATACCGTCTGTGTATAACCTTCACTTAGTGTGGCTCCATTTGGGCCAGGGATGTAGTGTTACGAACTGCACGTACACYTGTGTACAACCAAGATTTCATGACAAAACCAGAGAATATTTAAACCTCAATATTCTGTTAGCAAACAGAACCAGGGCCTCTGCAGCAGGGACGCCTGTTGTAGCAGGTGCTGC
This sequence comes from Oceanodroma leucorhoa, assembly GCA_030449065.1. Taxonomy (NCBI): domain Eukaryota; kingdom Metazoa; phylum Chordata; class Aves; order Procellariiformes; genus Oceanodroma; species Oceanodroma leucorhoa. The sequence goes on from JASVER010000092.1 coordinate 1,037,193, forward strand.
ACAACTGGAAGGAYGGATTCTGGTTCACCACCCAGCTTCCTAGGCACGGTGGTAATCCAAATAATAAGACACACTGCAGTACAAACAAAAATACTTAGCTTTTTGGCGACAGATTAATAGGACCGTTTTTATTTACACTGCCATGCTTTAAAAAAAATAGATGCTTTTGTTCATCTGTTGGGAAAGAATTTTTAGTTTGCTCAATCTTGGGAGCATTCGACCCCATTTTAAAGACAGTGGTTTCCACCATGAACACTGCACGTGCTTAAAAGAATGTCTTCCTAATATCTAGCACAGCCTGATCTTAATGATTTTTACCTTGAAAGGTACCATGCTCATTCAATTTGTGACCCTTCATAACATGTTTTCAAGTCTTCATATATAAAAYGTCAAAAGTATTTACCTGCCCATGCAGTATTACAGTCTCATCTATCTTTATCTTTCAGTTCTTCCTCTAAAATTCAAGCAAAGTAAACAGCCTGAACACATCAAGACTGTATTCAGAGTTCAACTTCAAAATGCAAACAGAAAAGAGATGCATGGTAGTATCCTTTTTATAAATGGACTTATCCAAGCGATTCAGGTGAAAAGTGAACAAAGAGTTAATCCAAATGCGAAGGGCTCCATTTCAGTAATAGCATGAATAAACCCCCACAGAAGGCTTCATTGCTAGCAGCAAACTCCACAGAGTCCAGATGAACCAGCAGGAAGAACAGAGGGCGGATAATCCTGTAAAATTACCCCAGTGGAAATGCTGATAAATTCCCAATTACGAGACCTGCTCTAGAATGAAAAAAAATGCAAGATACAATACAATTACCAGTCAACACTTGCACATCTTTGTATTTAAGCCAGACAAATACCACAGGTATTTCTTAATCCCTTGGATTTTGAATTAGTTACCCATTGTGGCAAAATCTAGATTAAGAAAATAAGCCCCAGAAACCAAACAAAAAAACTGAAGATCTGCAACTCTACTTACAAGCAAATACCTGTCTGTGGAGTTATATTTTCAGTAACACAATTTTCTAAGCATTTGTGGAAATACTGTATTTAAAAAAAAAAAATGTATTTAAGAAAAAAACACAGCAAACCCTCTGCTTTACTGTATTTGTTCTGAATACATTTCTTGTCTTCACAACGCAAAGTAGGCTTCATGTGAATTTTTAATGTTTGTGGAAAAATTGCTSATAAAATACGTGTTCACAATATATACGAATACCGAGACAGAGACGGGTGTATAGATACGTACTCTTCTACAGCCTTGCCTGACCCCAGGCCTAAGGTTCTCCAGAAAACGGTAGGTGAGAAGAGCTGCCCTGGGAGCACGACGGCGGGCCACGGAGCTGCCACCCCACGCCCCGCTTCAGCCTTCCAGCCCCTGTACACCTGCCCGAGTCGAACGAACGCAGTAAAAATCCCCTCCTAATCAGCTCAATTAAGGAGTAATTGCTGCTCAGGCGCCCGGACACGCCGGCTCCCTCTGCCCCCCCCGCCCCAATTCCCCTCTGTTTATCCCTGCATGCGTCCGGCCCGCCGCCTCACGTGCCAGCGCCCGGCCCGCCTCCCGCGCTCGCCCATTGGCCGCCGGCGCTGGCAATCACTCCCCGCGCCTGCCTCGCCGTTTCCCTCCGCCGGAACGAGCGAGGGCCGCTCCGGGCCCCGGCGCCAGCGAGGCCGCGGCTCCCGCTGCCGGCGGGGCGGGCAGCTGCCGGCGGCTCCTTCCGGAGCAGGAGAGGCGCTCCGCTGACAGGCAGCGCCGCCGGCCCTCGGTGTGCTCCCCGGCAGGCAGATCGGCCTGCGGGGAGGCAGAGGCACGGGGAAGCCGTGCGCTGAGGGTGGACGGGCAATTACCAGCTTGATGTCATTTCCCTCTGCCTTTGTTTAATTATTTTAAACTCAATTGCACAGTGGGGGGGGGGGGGGGGGGGAAACAAAAAAAAAAATTCAAGCTTCCAGATGCCATTATACTAATTTCTCTTAATTGCCTTCCCGATGCAAATAAACCCGGCCTCGCTGCGAGCCGCCGCCCGGCCCGGCCCCCTCCCGCACTGCCCTCCGGCCGGGGGTGCCCGGCCGGGCAAGTTCCCGGCGGCGGAGCCCCCTTTCCCCGCCGCTCCCCGCTTTGATACCGGACATTTCCCAGCGCCTCCCGGGGCGCAGAGCCTCCCCCCGGGCGTCCCCGCAGCAGCACCCGCCCGGGGCCCAGCGCTTCCCCCAGCGCCGCCCC
>JASVER010000092.1:1040017-1152109 GCA_030449065.1 Oceanodroma leucorhoa
GGGCGTGGGGGTGATAAAAGGTGGGGGAAGGCCCTAGGAGGGATGTTTTGGGGTACCTCGGTGGGAATCGGGGAGGGGGGCAGAAAAGTGGGCGAAAGTGACGTGTCGGCGGTATCGTAAAGCGCGAGAGCGGGCACATCGCGGGGGGGCCGGTTTCTAGCAGCAGTCCGGGAGGCCTGATTAAAACCGCCACTTGTTTGAAAAAGGACTTTTAAATTCTCCTGCAAAAGTCCGAATCGGGAACTCAGACTTGCGGCAGATGTGCTCGGACAAGATGCGGGCGGTGTGCTGAGCGCTTCCCAGGGCGGAGGGTACCTTTTTGTGTCGTGTCTCTAATAGCAAAGGGGGGCCCCAGATCCTCGCTGTGGCGTTTGCACGAGCAGTGTTTGCGGCGAAATGGCCACCAGAATTGCCATCAGCGCCTTCGTGAAACTTGGGTTACGGCTCACATCGTTCTCCCTTCAACCGATTCATGGTTGCGTACCAAGATATTTGGAAAAATAAAGGATGTTCTTGTTAAGTGTTGTTATTACTGCCCCTGTGCAACAAGACTTCACAGTAAGATCAGGGATGCTAGGTGAAGTGATGGTGGGGAAGTGCTATCCGTGGTATAGTACTGGCCAGAATCGTAAATAATGACTTCCAAATGAAGGATTTCCTCTGATTTTCATAGTTAAAAAGTTCAAGCATTGGTGATGCAGCAGCAAATGTGTGCTTGGTATGCACCACCTCGTCGACAGGAATAGTAAAGAAAAAAACATTATCCCAGATACACAACCCTATGTCTGAACTGGGAAAGCTAAAAAAGAATTGAAACCTCATCTGTTCAGGTATAACTGACTACGTAGCTGGAAATAAATAGCACTCATACTGTTGTGCAACAAGGCATTCTCTTTTAACGTAATTTAAAGGAGGACAGTACCTGGTCGTGCTTCTGAGGAACACCACCAACACCATCCAGAGCAGCGCTTTGGAAAAGGTGACTCTGCCATGCTGCGTACCAAACCTGATCGCAGAACGTCCTCCGCGGAAAGGCTGAGCCCTTTGGCACGTCGTTGGAAATAATCCTGCTATACTTCAGATTTCTATTCAGCCTTATCGTATCGCATATCTGAAATGCTCTGGGATGATAAACTATCTCCTCGCCGCATGGTGCAGTCCTGTGCTGGAGATATCTGAGCTAGCTCCGTTACGGGATGCGGCACAGGCTCTGGCAGAAGTGCCGTATCTGCTTCCCGGGCTCGGCTGGCTCCGGAGAGCTGACAGTCATTCAGAACTAACGGGAGTAGCTCTACTTGTCATTCTCCTGCGCTGCTTGTCTCTTCTTTCCGATAACCAGCTGTCCCGCACATTCTTCAGTTAATACTTTCTAGGCCAGATATGGCCTCAATAGGCTATATCATTTTGCCCAGAGCTAATTCTCCAAAAGCAGTAGGAAAGTCTTTGAATATGTTGCAGGATTTTCCAGGAATTGCTGCTCAGCAAAGAAAATTCAGCTGATCATAAGTCCCTCGAAAAACGCTTGCAGGGAATCTTCATTCCTCGGGGATGGATGCTGGGGTAATATTACAGTAGACTTGGAAAGGTCTATTGGCCTTCATCACTGCAAGTGGAGAACAAATGGCAGAAAATACTAGTAATTCTCAAATAACTGAGATAAGCAAAAAGAGCATTAGAGGAAATCAAAATGTCCTCAAAACAAAAATAAAAGCAATTAAAAAATAATTCTGTATTATTGCCCATTATATAAACTAACAGGAGATCCCAGCAATTTGGCAGATTCCAAGTTAATTAACTTTCTGATAACTTTAGAGGTTATTTATAAAAAAAACCAACAATATTTGAAGAGTCTAAAGTTATGGCCTTTTATGTCAACAATTTTCCTTTGAACTGCCAGCTTGCCTGTGTGGTTTGAAACGACAGAATGAAGTAAAAACAGGTATGTGGGGTTTTTTTTAGAAACTGTTATGCTCCACTGAATTTCCTGTGCAGAAGTGCTGTTGCTCATCTGTACGTATGATTAACTTTTGCTCCCTGTAAGTGTTAGCAGACCTGTAACCAGGCAAACACTGGAGCAGATGGCCGGTGCCAGTGTCGGTGTTTCTGGCCTGGGTGCTTAATGAGATCTGAGAGTGTAATGTGAGCCTCTTTCACTTTGGCTGTCTCGCATGGCAGATACACTTCGTGCAAGTGCTCTTGTTGCTCAAGGTCACGGATTCATCAATCAAAAGAGAGCCTTCCCATTAATCTTTTGCCTGCCCGTGAGAGTTCCACGCGTCTCGGGAGTTGCTGTGTCRCGTGGAGTGCCGTTGTCCTGAGTTCGGGACAGTACTGCTGTTCAAGACAATCAGASTAGAGCAGAAATTAGTCCCTTTTTTAAACACAATGTTAAATTTACCGTACTCTGAGCTTTTCATTCATTAGCCCTAAAACAAAAATACCTTTTTGTGCTCTGGAATAAGGCTTCAGTTGGGCCAAACCTTGCTTGTGACACACAACCACGTGTCCCACAAAATGAAAGTGARTGTCCTACCACCTTTCTGACCTTATACCCAGAGCCAGAAACATTTGCTTTGAGTGGTTTAAAAACTTTTAGCACCCCCGTCATCTCCCCTCTTCATGCACCCATCCAAGGCAGGAGCTGGGGAGCGTGCCTGGGAGGACTCGGGGAGTGCTACTGGGTCCATCTTACCAACGCTTACAGCTGGTTTGAGGTCCTGTTGCCTCTGTGCACTGACAGAGGGATGTGAAACTTGTGGTAGAGAGTTGTCTTTGTGGCTGAGCTATGGCACTTTTTGCTTTGTTTAAATTGCCAAATTTGGTGAAGCCATGCTCTTTAGAAATATCTATATACGGTTGTACAGTAGAGGCTTGTTTGACTTCTAAATTCTTTGCAGCAAAAGATATATCCTATGCATGGCTCATAGATGATGGGTGAGCTGAAGAGACATCACCCCATCCCGAGAGAGAGCAGGTACAGAGCTCTCACGGCTTGTGAGAGCTCCTGTGTCTGGGGTTACAGAAGAGGTGAACAAGGAAAGGCTGGGTGCTCTCYGCTCCCCCACTTTCTGTGCCCAGGAAATGTGAAAAAAACGTAACTGGAGGCAAGAAAAGAAGCAGGGGAGGAGAGCAGAGTTATGGCAAAGCAGGGGAGGTAGTGAGGAGGAAAGAAGGGGGTAACTGGGAGGAGGAGAGGCATCCCAAATAGGAGGGCAGAGCTTAATTATGGTCTACATTTTCAATATATCCAGGTAGAGAGACAAGGATCTGAACTGCAGGATAGCTTCCATGGCTACTGAGATCAGTGGGATCACTGCTCTGAACATGGGACATTCCTAAAATGACAGGTTCTCTGAAAAATGAGGACTTGGAGCACTCATATTGTACATCTAAAATCATTGCATGCTTAATGATTTCAGCCTTAAGTTTTATGGCCTGTTCTCCATCTACTGAGTGAATGTARGAGCATCTTCTGTCACAGTTGGATAGTAAAGATAAATCTTTGATGTTTATTGAGCATTAAAACTACAGTGAAAGCCCCATACAAAAAGCATTGAGGCAATTAATATTCCTGCTTTCCTCTGCATGGAATGGAGTTCAGTGGTTTCCAGAATACTTGTATATAAAAAGATAATTGAAAACTCCCCTTATGCATATCCACAAAAGAGCTGAATTAAGGAATTTTAATCCTGGGATGGCACAATTTGTAGGTAAGGGCTTTGCAGCCTTAGCATTACTTTAATATGCATTGTTACACAAAAATGGTCTAAGTACTTAMAAAGAAGTTGAATATGATCAAAAGCTTTCTTTCTAGAAATATCTGCATTTACTATGAAGACTTCCATAGTAAGAGAAGAATTTCTAACTCCTTTTTGCCAGTTATGGATACTAATACTTAGCTCTGCCACCACCTGAGATGCTTATGCCATGCTTAGATGACTGCTATAATTACTTAGATACTTGATCTGTTATCAGGACTGTAACAGTTTAAAATGTGTACTGAATCTTGTTCGCTACCTTAAGCTTGCAGGTCTAYGGAGCATTTAGACAGTAATATTTTCTAGTGTATGCAGTTGTGCTATCCTGTAGTAGTAAAGTAAAAGATCTAAGAATACTGTAATTCTTACTTGTCTTAATCAAATATTAAATTCTGAACACGTTAAGTTCCCGTTAAGTGCCTGTTAAGAAGCTGGAATTATGAACCATGATGTAGTTTTCCTCATKGTCATTTTTTAGGTACAGGCTGATTCTTACAAATTTCTGTCTCTAGAATCACCTCTCCAACCCTTGGTTACCYTTCTCCGAGAAGATGACCATCTTTTCATATTAGAACTAAGTTAATGATATGAAAGAAAAAGTAAAAGGTAYGACCTGCATGCATGCATTACACGGGCAGAGCTCCTGGCTGCATCCAGAGCACCTCAAAAGGAGCACAAGGCTTTGCCTTTCACGGGAAGAGCTTTTATGTACGTGAGTGAATAGTGAAAATCGCTATGAAATACTTGAATGCCCAGTTACGGAGTCACAACTGAGAGGTGAAATGCCAGATAATGGCATTATCGATGTAAGATGGAAGGATTCTCATTAGTGCAAAGCCAGCCGCTCAAACTACCCATCCAGCTTTTTGGTCCTTTTTACCATATCCTCTTCCCTTTGTACTCCTTTTGGCGGGTTTTTTCCCTTCTTCTGTCAGCGTCTTCTCTTTCATCTTTATTCATTGTTGCTTTCTATGCTTTTCTCTAGCAACAGAAACATATTTACTGGCAAGCTGATCCCATCTGTGCTCCTGCGCTGGAAAGCTTCCCCCTCCCGTGGCACTGCACGTCTGATTTGGCTTCGCCGGGAAGCTCCAGGGTCGCACACCGCGGCTCAGACAGGCGGGCTACTGCCGCCTGGGCATGCTTTTGAAAAAAGAGGGCCTGCAGTTTTTCTTGTGTAAGAAAATGCAATAATACTATAATCATTTCATGCCTGATAGTTCACTGAAATGGAAGACTGCTGAACTTCTAACTTAATTGGGTCTCTTACGCTTGCGCGGTTTCCTACTCATGAACCAGAATATATGGGGACTATAACTCAAATATACACTAATCTGTCCCTGCTGCAGTCTCATATCTTGCAAATTAAGTAGGATCAGGACTCAGAAGAGATAACTAAGGAGACCTATGTCCTGGAGGAAATTACCATGAATTACAAAATGATGGTTTCTCTCTTAATAAAAAATGAACTAATGCTCCAGTGTGACACTATGGAACTCCTCAGCTTATAAAGGTACTATCTTTCAGAAACTATATATGTTAATCCACCTGTCATGCATAAATTCTCATTTGGGGCCTGATCTAGTTCCCATCGAAGTAGCGATGGACTCAATCTACTTAAATTTCTCCATGCAGTTTCACGGCTTTCCACTATCTTCATCTGTTGTATCACATTACTGTGTGTGGGTAGAGTTGCCACATTCCACCCATGACACAACTGTTTCAGTGGCAAGTGAAGTGATRTGTGCATATGGTATGTGCAGTCTTTACACAAACCGTATGCTTTCAGGCAGCTATCTATGTAATTGGGGGAAGTTATGGAGGCTTCTTCAATATAAAGTTCATTTGCTACATTATTAGAAGACGTTGCAAACTTTGTTTATCATTACCGTGACCTCACTTTTGATATTTGAAAGACAGAATGAGTGATTTACTGTTTACTTTTGTAAGTTAGTAACTCAATTTAATTACTTTGAATAACAATAAAATGGTTGCATGAAGCTTTTAGAATCAATCTCTATAATTTTCTTATTTCTTGCGTCAAACCTTAGGCAAAAATTATACTTACATAACAGTAAGTGACTTCATAGAATTTCAAATTACAGTTATACATAGTCTTCCTTTTGCTACCTGTTACACATTTTCCAAGATGTTAAATGTTCTTATTGCTGAATGTTTTGTATAGGAGATCATTATTTATCTGAAGAGTTTTGGCTAAGGATAGTCTCTAGTGGGGAAAAATAAACCCCACTGAGTTTATAAAGTACACTTTAATCATGAGGCTATTATAGGCGCTAATATTCTTTTTTTTTCATTGGTAGTTACAAAAAAAATACAGAATGACTGAATAAATTTAGCTAGTAAACTGTGGATATTTCTATATTATCTGAATCGACAAAATACTTTCCTTAGGARACCAGGTTTGCAGAGAGGGGGAACAACATAGTATTGGGCGAAACACCAACACAGCCAAAATAATTAAATAATACTAAAACTCGGCAGCTTCTCGTGGAGCTGCACGTTAGATCGCTTCCCTGCTGCAGAGCTGGGTCCGTTGCCGTGGGACGCCCCGGGATTCACCTACATAAGCGTGGGCACATACTGCCGTGTCCGCGAGCTGCTGCCCACCGGCTGCCCGGCGCGCGGTGGAGGCTCCAGACACATCCTTGGGYTGCAATTGCTTCTGGAAGGCTTTGAAGGCAAGCCTTGGAGCCGAGATTACGAAACTGGAAGAGGTTTGTTTCCAAGCGCTGGGAGACCTCAGTGAGCTGAACGAAGGCAGGGTGTTCGCTGCTGCGAAGGGGAGGGGGTTGATTCAGTGCCTACAGCCATGCTGGCTAAAAGGCTGCGCCACGGAACGGCATTTGCTCAGAAAAAGGTGAAAATCATTGCCTGCTCCTCAGGTGATCACTGCAGGTGACAGGAAGAAAATTTGTCCAGTGTTTACAGCTGGTGGTTGGTGTGGTGCATTGAGGGTTTTTCCACTCCTTCCAAAATATTAGGCACTTCGAATAAATGCCTTCTGTCGGGGTGAAATGCCAGGTTGAACAAGCCACCGATCTGACCTGCCGTTGTTTCCTCTGTGTCCAGAAATGTTGGGCTGCAAGATTAAGAAAAGGACAAAAAGTTGTAGGATAAAAATCAAAATGCTTGAGCCTAATGCAGCAGCCTCAGGCTAAATCACGTTTCCAAAAGTGTGGCTTTCAATATCAAGCCTGCTCCTGAGGAACTGGCAAATGCTCAACGAGCACAACACGCAGACAACTGGCAGCTTGAGTCATTTTCGCATGTGATTGTTGAATGTGACAGATTGAGAATAGCAAGGAGTACGAGTTCATGCTATGAGAGCGAAGTAACCCAGCATCCGCTCGCTGGCTCAAGCCTACGGATAGATGTGGAGTGCAGCGGAAGAGAAACGCCATCGAGGTTTTGAAAAAAATGGGCTTAGCACACATGTTATTTTCTTCCTTTGCTCATTTTTATTTCACCGTAGATTGTTTCTTTCTTCTCTTTATGGCAGWTGGAAAGTAAGAGAAGAGCCCCTGAAACATATTTGTAAAGCCCGGACTGCCATTAACTTATTCCCCTTTTTGCTTTTTCTCTGAATACCTTTTGCCTTTCGACTTTACACCGATGCTGGATTGGCCTTTTTATTCCTTTGCAGTTACTGCTCCAGCACGTTGGCTGAACAGAAACGGTGTCAGATAAAACTGGGGTAAACGTGCTTCTAGAAATGATCACTTCCAAACCAGCCCAGTGGAGGCTGGCTTTCAGAGTAAACTGCAGCAGGCTTGGGAAGGCCAGGGAAGTTACTGATGAAATCTCTACTGTCGTCAAACCTTCTGTTGCAGTTGATCAAAGTATTATATMTGATTAATTTATTAATTAAATTTAGCCATACTTTATTTTCATACATGTGCTTGGAAAAGGTAACATCCTTCCCAATTTCTTGTTCATAGATGTTCAACGTGTGATCTCTGCCAGCGCAGCTGAGAGCATCGGCTGTTTGAGACAAATCCATAACATGTTCTGCACTGAGTTGGTGTTTGAAGTTTGCTGCTCAGCTATATAACGTTGTATGTGAGGGGTTAGTTCATTTAACCTCTGTAAAACAGTGTGCTTGATTAATTAGTTGTAGGGGTGTTTTGAGGGTGTTGGACGAGAGGCACCGTGGACCAGTGGCACCAGTGACATGTTGCAAAAGAAGCAGATGTAAAGACTTTGAGATGTGTAACTTTTATGCCCAGGGCRCTTGCAAACACAAAAGCCTCTGCACAGGCTGAGAAGGATAAAGGTGGATTTTTGATGTGTCCAGAAGTTTTTCCATTCTTTTTCTCCTGTAAGATCTTATGTGTAACTATGGGTTCAGGACGTACATGGTTCTGGTTACAACAGTTGGAACCAGATCTTTCTTTCTCCTTTAATTCCCTATTTGTCAAGACTTTGGGAGGATAACGATTCCCAGGAGTCCTTTGGCTGCAGTGAATGGTAAGTACCCAGACTGAATCCACCGGTCTCCATTTTATTTTACAAATAATTATGAGTAATACATTAACACAAGAAGTGCCTGGACCTTTGCTGCCTAATGTGCCGGGCACACTCTGCTCACCACAGCAACAGAAAAAGATTAAATACATTCTTTGTATTTGTGAGTTCTGGGCTGTTATTCTTGCCAGCCTTAGGTGATTTATTGGTTCAGATCTGCGTTGCTACTTCGGACTTGATGACCTGGTGGGGATGTGTGGAAGTGAAGTGACCCGTACAGAAAGTTGTTTATTTAAGCCCGTATTAATTCAGTGAATCTTTTGCCGATGTTTGCCGTGCTGGCCGTCTGTAACGGCAGCAGCCCGTCAGTGATGTGCCAGCGGGCGATGACGGGCCCCAGGAGAGCGGCCAGGACTTGGGGGTGCGGAGCTGCCCTTGCTGCTTTCTCCATCGCGGTACCTCCACGTGCATCCGTGGATCTGACATTCGCCTGGAGCCGCTCCGGCCTGGGCACCTTTCTGACCTTCCCCTCAACCTCGTCTCCCAGTTCTGGCCTCGATGCTGCTCTTTATTGACCGTAGTTCAACAAAAGCTGACACCCTTTCTCTTCAGCCTGTTCCCTGCCCGCCGGGGCCGTCCCTGCACAGGCTGCAGCGGCTGCCGGTGCTGGGTGGGAGCGGGGCACCAGCGGCGGGACCCCCCGATGCCGCGGCCGGACCCCCCCGATGCCGCGGCCGGACCCCCCGGTGCCGCGGCGGGACCCCCCGGTGCCGGGGCTCGCCGGGGAGGCTGCCCTTGCCGGGAACGGACAGCAGGTGGTAGCACATGTTCAGTGCATTACTTTTTTTTTTTTTTTTTTTTTTAAAGAATTAGGCTTTGCAAAGCTTCACCTTATTTTATAAGAAGGGGCAGGGGGCGGGAAGATTGCTTCCAGAGAGGACGAGCACCCGGCTTGCTTCCGAGTTTTCCCCGTTTTCCCACAAAAGCTAGAGCTCCTCCCTTCCACTCTGCCATTCCTAGGGACGCTTTTCCTCCGGCAGCTCCCCCCCCGTGTCACCGGAGGACTGGCCCTGGCTCGGCCCCGCAATGGAGCGGAGCGGGCGGGCGGGGGGCACCGCGACCTCGGGGGCACTCCCGGTACCTGCGCGGGGACGCCCGGTTAAACCGGCTGCATCAGCCAGCTGGAGGGAAACAGTCCCCTCCAGCCCAAAATGCTCCCGAGAGGTGTGCCGATAGCCAGGGCCGCGCTTCAGACGGACGGGGTCCGGCCGCTCGCTTGAGCCTGGCAGRTAAGACCCACAGAGCCCTCTTCCCTGCCAGCGGTACAGCAACAGGAGCAATGTGAACTATTTTGGACAAATATTCTAAGTTTTGTGATAAGATGGTGCTTTGAATTGGCCTGGCGAGAGCATCTGCGTGGGACCGGACAAAGATGCAGACGCGGTTTTGAAGCATTCAGCCCAGTTAATTCGTATGTCAGTAACACACTCATCCCGTGATTTATTTAGTACAGACACTTCGTTTACTGCTGGCTTTGGAAATATTTCAGCTCCAGTAAAGGTGCAAACTTGGTTTTTTGTTTAATAACTGGACTTTCATAATTGACTTACGTGTTATGACAGTCTGCTGTGGCCTGAAAAGCAGAGCTTCAATGAAATGTTCTTAAATTAAATTAAGGCAACCTAACCACAGGTTCTCCTTTGACTGGGTTTATAATTGCTTTCAGACTGCCCTTAAAAGCGCCCACATCTGGACAACAACATCTGCAGTTTGGCCACTGGGATAACGAGCGAGTTCTTCCCTCATCAGGCCTGGGCCAGAGCACAGCTGACGTGTACCAGGAGGCTCAGCCCTCCTAYTTGGCATGTATGTTCAGGTGTGGCTGGTCATGTAAAAAATATTATATATCTAATCTATTATATTTCTATATATCTATTTATAGTTGTGAGAGCGGAAATGCCAGCATTTTATACTATGGGAAATGGACRCTGTCACAAGAATATGTGATCCAGCTTGGCTCTGCTTATTCTGAACTGTTAGGTTTTTTCAGGATTGAACTATAAGCCTAGTATAATTAAATTGTGTTTGAGGTTTTATGTCTTGCTTCTGACAAGCCAGAACTTTTCTTCTGCAGCAGCAGGCTGAAATCCTGTTCCCAACTCAAATGTAGAAAAAGTAAAACAACTTAAAGGTAGAAAAGGTAGCAATTCTCCAAGGAACTGGCCAGACTTCCAAATCTTCCACAGGTTTCTTCTGGGTTGTTTAAATTAGTTCTTGATACACTGTAGTCACTGTGTCATCTGTTTTTCAGTGCAAACCTRTCTCAGGCAGGTGCTTATTACAGTACGTGGCAATATTACCTTTTCTTTCATTAAACTTTTACCAGTAAAACCTCATTAATTCTCCTCAGGGTAATCTAGAAGATGAATTATCGTTGCAGTCCTCCTGTTTTCCAGAGTTGTAGTCAAGCCAAACCCCAACTTTTCCAAAGAGTGGATATTAATTTTGTGTCCCAGTCAGCTGGTAAATCACATGGTAGATGTTGATAGCAGGAATAGTTCTTCAATGAGGTTGCATGTTTCTAACTTATTTTTTATAAAGTTTACAGAAAAAAATGACTAGCTAGTAAACCATCCTATAAAAGACACATTTTAAGTGGAGAAGGGRGGTTGCTAGTGATGACTTATTTGTTCTTAAGCAAGTGAATGTAGAAGTAGCGACCGATACGAAGTTCCCGGTCAAACTCAGCCAGATTCTGACGTGTAATTGCAACATGCTGCTTCTGAAGGGTGGTGCTTGCAGAACTATCAGTGCTAGTAAGTAAAATTCCCTTCAGGACAGGATGATAGGAAAGCCCTGGGAACAAGTCCTAACGCTGACTGGGTGTCCTGCCAGTAACCTTCACTGCGGTGACGTGGGAGGAACCACCCGGTGCAGGAGTGCAGATGGCTCACGCTRTTAGAGATGTCCCCGACAGGCTGGTCAGCTCTTTCCTATTTAATTTCAGCACAACAGGGAACATGCTATTAACTGTAGGAGGAAGGTGGATGTGCAGGATGGTGCCCAGCTCTGCAAACAGGACCTAAAACCTGAATCTCCCCTCCATCCTCTCGTACTTGGGGCTGAAGGCATTGGGGCTGGACCAGGGTCTACGAAACAAATTCCTTCCCTTGTAAGGTGTCTTTYATGGCTTGCAAAAGAAGGACCTGAGTTGTGAATACACACTAAAATGAAGGTGGGACTGGGAGAGTCTTTCTGGTTTTGCTTAGTAGTGTAAATGATTTTAACTTTGTTTCTAAGCTGTGTCTTTTAAAAAAAAAAAAAAGAGTAGAATTGCTCAGAGACAGGTCACAGAGCCTCATTCAGGAACAGAGACACTGCAGTCTGAAAGTCCAGCTGAGCTCATATGTGTTTTTCTCTGATTTGGGAGGCTCTGCCGTTCGACCCCCCTTGGTGGTGGTTCACATGCTGCAATGCTCCACCGCGTCCCTCGGCTGCCATCTGACATTGTTTTCTAGCCAAAGTGAGAAAGCGTGCATGCCTAGAGACTGAAGGGATGCTTCACTTAATTTTGGCAAAGAACATGGTGCTCCTATCATTACTGATGGGTGAGCAGGGTAAAGGCTGTATCCTTTGCTAGCTTAGCAAAGCTGTACATCAGCTCTGGCTCCCGCGGCTCCGGCTTTTTGCTGGGGATGTCACGGGTTCAGTTCTCTGGCTGTCGCCCAAGGCAGCCGGTATCTCACACAGGTCCTGCTATTAGATAGAGATGGGCGCTAAGGAGGACCTTAACAATCAGAGCAACTCCACCCTATATGGTCGAGATACAGTACGCAGTTGGGAGATTCCCATGGAAAACTCCAGTAAACCTGATAAGAATCCATCAACTGACCTTTGATGTCTGCAGGTTTCAGCTGAAAAATGTTTAAGCTAAGGAAATGGTAAATCTGATGCGTTCCCAAGTGGATCTGAAYGAGGGCAAGCTGAAAACATATTTATAGGCTTTACTATAGATTTGTGGAGTTAGTACRGTCCAGCCAGAAGGAAAAGATTTTCCTTTATGAGAGGATTCTGTTGCCGGTTACCCTCCAGAGGCCAGAGCCTGCATGTCTTGTTTTGTCAGARAAAAAGCTTCTCAGCCAGAGAAGAGATTCAGGCCATGTCTGTGTTTTTCTCSTATTAAATAGCTTTCATTTAAGTGTTTGTGGTGCTTAGGTGATGCTTGTGGAGGTTCAGGGGATTTTATGCTGTGCATTTTTCTAGTGGACATCCCCCGGAGGCTTGTACAGCCGCTAAGGAACACAACTGGCCCTGGAGCAAACTGTACCTCACCACTGCATGAAAAGAACTGAGTGAAGAAAATCATAATACAGTGCAGCAGGTGAAGTAACCTTCTGGCTCAACACCACGGAAGAGTTGGAAGCGAAGGAGGAGCAGCCCAGGCTGCAGCCCTCGAGGGGCAGCGGAGGCGATTAGCATGCAGGAATGCGGAGGGGAGATCTGCGCCAGACCCCAGCAGTAATAAAGTCAATCTGCAAAAATACCCTTGTTTTGATGGGAGATTTCAGGAATCCCGTCCGTTATCGCTGAAAACCAGACTGCAGCCTCAATCCTGGTTTCTCCAAGTGTGAGGATGTGTAGGTTCAGATCAAAGGATCTGGGTCATACTTACTTTGTAGCTGCTCATCGTGGCCCTACGAAGCATTTCAGTGCTTATGCAATGAATGTGAATAATTTCATTGATCTCATTGAAACTGCTGGTGTATTTAAAATTAGGTGTTGGAGTGCTTTGCATGGTTATAAAGGCCTCAAGGAAAGAAAAAAGCAATTTAATGGAAACAAGTGCTTCTAAAAAAGAAACTCCTCCTTAGTGCTGGACTGGCTGAATTCAAATGAGACTTATCAGACCACCTCTTCAAGTCAGATTAAAAAAGCAGATAATGCAGGGTAAAAGACCATATTTTTAGAAGAAATTACTTCCTAAAGCATCGGTTCCAGTAACTTTGTTAATGATGCAGTATTACTTGATGCGTCATAGGGTGTGTTGGGTGTATTACACTATAGTATATGGTGTAAAATTGTTCTCATTTGGCAGSAGAAATGTTTGACAGTATTTGAAGGGCCTGTAGCTTGTCCATAAAACCTTTGTTTTTCAACTGCTGTACTGCWATGCACAGGAAAAGTGATGTTCCATATATGTTCCATAGAATGAAGTTGTGAAAAAAAAAGCCATGTCTGGTTTTAGCTTTAACTGATTACAGTATAGGCAGTTGTAARAGACTCGCTCTTGTTTGTTTATTTTTTCTGAAAGATTAATGATGAAAAGGATTGCTTCACATTTTTAAATGCACTAAAAGATAAAAAAGGTTGTATAAGATATGACCTAATCCTCAGATTTTTAATACAAGTTCTGCCCGCTCCATAGTGTCTGATCTAGGCTGTTGCTCACGGAGGTGACTGAATTGATGCAGATGTTTTCCTTCCTACATCACTAGTAACAGCTGAACACACAAATCCCAGCCTTTCCCAGTCAGAACTGACCGGTTGCCTCATACGTAGGTTAGTAATATATAGAAAGTTGACTTGAAAATGTTACAGGAATCTAAGCAATTGTCATTTTTGCCTGCTTTGTAACCCAAACCACAGAATTCATCAGGTTTCTGCACCAGCCCAGATGCTCTAGCCCAGCTGCCAGCTGTGGGGTGAAGGGATCTGAGCTTCAGCAGGCATAACTGCACCCAGAAAATGGGAGGGTTGGGGGCTCCCASGAGTGGTGGTGGTCTAGTTTGAACAAAGACCCACACTGAATKCCAGCTCAGGGTCGTCACTGCCTTTGCTCATTTAAACCTGTTTCTTCCCTCTAATCGATAGCGGCTCTTATAGCATCATTTCAACTGATTGAAAGGGTGATAACTCTGCTGCAGGTGGTCCTTGTGCACTTAACAATATTAGAAAGGGCACTATAATGTGCTGTCTCTCTCTCTCCACTCCCCRAGATAGCTGTAGTAACTCCAAGGGACTGCTCCTCACTTCCAAGCACCTACGAGAAAGTACCCCGGACGCTCATCTCTGGAAGGCAGCGGAGAAGCTGAATCAGAGAACAAGCAATTTAAAAAGAAATGGTAGGAAACTATTTGCACCGTTGGCCTTTTAGAACTCAGGTTGCCCATGACTTTTGCGAAGCGGCGCAGGAGAGGTGCCCGGCGGGGTGTTTGGCGCAGGGTGCTGCCCCCTCATCTCCGGTACCCGGCGGGAGGCGGGGGCGAGCCCTGCGGCTCGGCTCTCCGGGCACCGAGGCACTGCCGGGCTTCCACAGAGGACATTACGCTCCTCCAAAAGTGCAGCTCGACTGTGCCAGCCACGAAGCGGAGCATTACACAGAGCTCTTGACTTCCTACAGCTTGTAAGAAACGGAAAGGAAAAGCAACTCTGTTATCGCAGCTGCCTTTGTAGGGAAACTGGATGACTTTTATGACTCTGTTGCAAGTGTTTTATTACTTAATAGTAATTCCTAAATTCTTTTGTTTCCATCTCATTTGAAAGTAAGGTGGTGTGGGGGTAAATACCTACTTTTCAACCAACAGTCTTTCCTTGGGTTCCTTAATAAATCCTTGGAGGTGTTTTGATTCATGCACACGCCTGCCCATCTGCCAGGGCTTTTGTAAACCAGCACCTCCCTCTTCTGTCGCTGTCCTCTGGTTCCTCCTCCTGCCCTGCACCGTGCCTGCTCCGAAAGCCGTACGGCCCTTTCCGTCGACGTGGCAGCGTCCCCTGCCTCTCTCCTGACTTCAGGATCCTGATCCCCTGCCCTGACTTCACTCAGAAGACTCCCTACCCTCAGATCCTATCTTGATTTTTATTTTTGCTGCAATGTCACTTAACTGACTAGCTAGTGGTTGTCTAGCAAAAAGCCAAAGAAGGACAGYAAGTATTAATTTGGGAAAAAAACACCCCAAAAATGCTAGCTGTTTTAAAAACATCATTCTGTTGTATGCTACCCATCCTCCCGGCCCTCATCATGTACAAATCTGCAGCTCTCCAGAAGAACTCCCTCCTTAGCACAGCGGGACCCTGGTTTGATCCTGACTGTGGCTGCTGGGCCTGACCGCGCCGTCTGTAAGCAAAGCGWGCGTGTATCTGGCGGCCGTCACCTCCCTGCCCCTCGTCCTCCGAGGCCCCGACGCACCCCTGAAGGGAGGGCAGGGACGCGCCGGCACCAAACCTGCTTCTGTACAAAACTCTGAGAGCCGAGAGGGCCAAATTTGGCGGGGTTAAASTCGGGACTAAGCCAAGCAAAGCTCTGCGGGGACCCAAGCTCTGCAGGTGCCACCAGAAGCTGCCGGGCAGCCCCTGTCACCTGCAAACCCATTTCAGGTCCCTGCGGACACGAGTGGGTGAAGGGCCCTCGGTGGCCCCGGAGATGTCCCAGGGCGGGCRGCTCCTGCCGCGGCAGCAGCCGGGGAAAGCAAAGCCAAGGCATGAAAATCACCCGCTCGTTTGTCTCGAAGGCAAATTACCTGATGCTCTCCTGCAGTCTCCGCTAAAATGTTTTAAGAAAAAAGGCTCAACTATGTTATAAATAGCTTGAAACCTTGCGTCTGAAGGTGGTTCTGGGGTAATTAGGGTATTTCTCTACTTTAAGAATCCCGTTGGGATTGACCTTAACGCTCCCTCAGGCACAGATCCCTCATTTGACTGCCGTCACCTTTTCACGGCAGGTTACTGGGCATAGCTGCAGACAGGGGCTGAAATCCACGTGCTCCTTTACATTGYGGTGATCACCTGCAGTTAAGGCACAGACAGATGGGTTTCAACCCTTTTTAACTTAGTGATTCCCTAAAATTTTTCTAGTGGAAATATAAATTATACACATTTTACATATGTAGATTGCAAAAGAGAATACAGACATTTACAACTATGTATTCCAGACCACTTAATAATCTATATAACATTAAAAATTTGTGAGCCACTGATTGAACTCCTCTAGAAAATATTACATTGCATGTTGGAAGTCCTCTAAAACCTTCCTGCTCTCCCTCCCAGGAGAACAGACAAGTTATCTCAGAGACTTACGCAATTCTTCTTCTGCACCAGCAGCGAGGGCCCTCAGGAGCTCAGCGGCGATGCCCCGGCCGAGTCTGCCAGAAGAGCTAATGCTGTGCGGACCCCACCGCGTCTCACTGCGGTTCCCCCAGCGGAACGTGCAGCGAGATAAGTCAGCTTCATTTCACATCAGCTGGAATTCCTGCAAYGTGTGGTTTTATTCCGATAATATTAGCCAGCCATTTCAGATTTTAACGGTTGCTTTCCCAATGGTGTGAAGGCGTAGGAGAGTGGAGTTCCCTCTCACTCATCAACGTGTACAAGAAGGGAGCACAGCACAAGAAGGTCAATGCTTGCTAAGATCCCGCAGAAGAATAACCTGAAAGAGATTTGAAGTTATTTATTAAAATATACTTTTAGAATGAATAATCATACGTGCTTGTAGTCGTCTTCCATTAAACAAGTCACTTGTGTACAGGATGATCCCTTTGGTGTCCCACGGTACTACAGGAGTCAGCAGCGCCAGTGCTTATGGAAGATGTGCCAAATGGTGGGTGCACAGAAAACTAAACATCGCCTCCTCCAGAGCCATCAGYGCCAGCCGCCACTCTCTATCAAGCTGGCTGGATTTAAACAAGTGATAGAGTGCGGGATTTTTCTCTAGCTCCTGAGCAACCTTCCATTTTTTATGTTTGTACTTGTGTCTGCAGTGGCATCTGATCCATAAGACAAGTTAATTGAAAGACTACTTTAATCATAAAATGTGGGAAATAGCTGGAGGGTGAAATATCAGTCTGGGATTATGAGACTGAAGCTATGTTTTATAAAAGAAAACCTTGTGCCTGGCAATTGTCCTTGTAATGTTGCAAGAGCTGGAGGCATTGAATTAATTCCCAATACAGCTGAGTTCTAATTATCCAAATAGATCAGGGGACCCAGCAGCGATACATCCCCCACTAAAGCTCGCAAAGCCACTTCAAAGCAGTGAGATGCTGTTGTGTGTGCAGCCACGGCTGGTGGTACCTCAGCCAACATAACCTCATACCTCAATGACATACTAAGTGATGCTCGGTTTTGTTGGTTTTAAATAAAGACGGGACACCCACTTATTTAGATAATGCAAGCAGGAGGACGTAAGTCATGCTGAGATAGGGGAGAGGAAACCAGAAAAATGAGGTTTCTGCAGAGGAGCTTGCAATCTTTAGCCAGTTTTTCATGTATTTTGAAGGAGYTACATTCCCAAAAGGACAAAGCCAATAGTTTATGATCTGAGGGTTTATCTGTCACTTGCTGATGGTGTCTCAGTTTTCCTTCTTTCACCTCTCATGCCCCTATGAGTAGAAGTCCAGGGAGAAGGCAGAGCACACCTCTCAGCAGGGTTTCCAGGCTTATTGGTGTCGGATGCACACACGGTGTCAGRGGAACGGATATTCCTGCCAGCGGGGCAGAGGGAAAATGCAGAGAGGGGTTGCTGGTAGGGAGGTGGAAAAGGAAGGGGAAACCACAGGAYGGCAACGCCTGGGCAGGTCGGCGCTGGGGTTGCTCATTGACTGCACTTAGGGGCTAAAATCCCAGAAATTTTGTATATCTAGTATTTGTCAATATCAACTAGATATTAGTCAAATATCTAGTATTTGACATGACATTAYTGCTAAAATAATCAGTCGGTGACAGACTTGAAAGGTTTAATGCAGGGTAGAGCCTAGAGACTGGCTCATACAACCGCATGTATTTTGTTCCACTAGCAGCTTCCTGCTTGGAGAGCAATCACACTGGTCATCTTCCTTAAAACGCACTAATTGTCTCCCAGACAGGTTGTCCAAGAAAAGTCACGGTCTGGTGGGTCGCTCTGGCGCATTCACCGCCAGCAGTCGAGATCTGAAATTGAGGCAGAGCGATGCTTGGTGCCAGGGTGAGCGCTGCTTCTGCGGCCAGGCTGCCCGTGCAGACCCCCGCGTGCCCAGAGGAAGGCTGCGGCAGCACCGGGGCTCCGAAGGGAAGCTCCCAGTGCAGGACACGTCCAAATCGAGCTTAAGGTTATCACAGGCATTTATTTTAAATCGACAGACTAGGGTGTGGTATTTTGGGCCATGGGTGGAACGTGGATTTTTGGGTGTTTTCCTGATTTATGATTGGAAATACTTAAAAAGCAATTTCTGTTTTGCAGAAGAATAGCTATGTCATCTTCCTGTGAATAACACAGGGTGTTCACATCTCCATGGCAGTTGGACGTGATAAAATAAACAGATGTTCTGAGGTTCTTCTACAAGAAAAGTCCTGTAAAGGTTTGAGGTTTAGTGCTCCTAATGCACATATATCCCTTTGCCTTCACATTTCTCAAAAATAACAAGGTCCRCCATGGGGCACGCTACAACTCATGGGAGAAGCAAATACAGATCTGGAGAGAATTATGTCTGGAAAAATTTTCATTAACTAACTTTGTTTTAAAAATATTGGAGAAGAGTTCAGGAATAAGGCACTTGATTCAACCTGCCCACCCTTTATTTCCATCTGCCCTAATCCTGTCTTCAGCTTTCATTGCGTATCCTAATTCCTTTCCTCTTTCAGAAAAGAATAGAAATATCTCTTAAATTCCTCTGTCTCAGTCCCTTGCTCCCCACAGGCTGCAGTACAGCAGCCCCTCGAGGAAGAATCCTTATGCTAAATGCCCCTTCTGCCCAACGCAAGCATGTTATATGGCTTTTTACCGGTGTGTTTTCGCGGACACGCACGCACACACATATACGTACCCCCCCCCCCCAATTTCAGGAAGCCGTAAGAGACCACAGCAGTCAAACGAATTTGAGCCTTTATTTGAACAAATGTCAGAATTTGTTGGCCTTCCCGGCGCAGCTGCAGAGCCCTTCTGCCCGAGCCAGCGCCGTGGGGCTCGGGGCGGCTCAGGGGACTTTTGGGTCTGGGAAGGTGCCGCGGAGAYTTTAGGTTGCATTTGCTACGCGGCTGGCGGCGATGAAGAGGAAGGGAGGGTTGCTGTCTGAGCCAATTTATTCTTGTTGATATTTCACTGGTGCCTAAAAGCTCGATAGGAGGGTGTAGAGTCCGGCCTCGCAGACAYGCTGCTTTCCCAAAAGGCTTCATGCTCTCAAACAGATGAAGCGAAGAGCGGAAGGGGAGCGCGGGGCAGGGGAGCGCTCCCCCAGCCCGCCCGCAGGTCTCTGGCTGCGCTGGAGCAGCACCAAAGCCTCCCGATTCCCAGCCCAGCGTCTTACCCGCAGCTTTTCTTATCTTTCTTTTGCATTCTTAAACGCATTTGACGGACTGCAGTTGCTGGAACACCCCAGACCTTGTGAGAGGCTCTCTGATGTGCAGTTGAGGATTGAAGTGTAAACAGAATATTTTTTGGAGAGCTAGCCCAGCTCCAGAGACCAGCCTGGGGGGAAGAACGGCTCAGAGTCTGTTCCGCACATCCCAGCCAAAGTGGCTGCTGAGACAYGGGGCGTCCAGTAGTTGTGGGAGTTGTCAGATTTGCTCTCACTTCATATAAATTGGAGAGAAGAGAGGATTTTATCCTCGAAGAACAATAGAAAGAGGTATTGAAAGTACATTCACCGCACATTCCATCTTTTTGGTACCCTTTAATTCCAGATGCATTGTTCAAGTTGTTTTCGTTGAAATAATTATAAGGTGTTGGAGTTTATCATCTTCCTGGATGACAGCCATACCTGGAAAAACGCAATGAATAAAAGCCACGTTAGCAGTTAGCCCGGGGCTGGTTCCCACTGTGAGCCAAGCCCTCTGCTCCGGAGCTCAGCTGTTTGCAGTTGGCAGTCCATTTATTTAGAAGCTGTTAAAATACCCAAACATTTTTTCCCTAGGAATTCCATGAAATTGAATGTAATTAGTTTCCGCATTTCTAGCAAGCAGTTACATTATTTTTGTTCCATGTTAGCTATCAAGACAAAAGCTGTTTTCCTGCCACAATGAAGCAATAATAATATTTTGCTCCTAAAACATCAGCGTTCATCTGAGGGTCACAAAACATTTTGCAAAGGTGGACAAATGTAAGGGTCGGTATGTATACATACATACATACATATGTATATACATATGGGCCATCTGTCACAGGCATTTCTATCCCGATCCGTTGTCTCTAACTGCAGTCACAGCTGGTTCYGGCTGGGTGAAAGCTGACCCTCACCAAGGAAACGTGGTAACTTCCAGACCTCTGAATTCTTTAGAGGTGGTTTAAAAAGTTTGAAAACACCCATTCAGTCTCTTTTCCCCTCTACCTCCATGAAAGAAAAAAGACTGGGAATTTTTTGATTATGCTTTTTGCTAAAAAAACCCAAGCGAGCAAACAAAACCCCTCAGCTCAAGTTCGCTGGAAGATTTATTAGGGTGAGTTGGGGGGAGCTCATTTTCTTGAACGGTTTCAATTTCATTTCTAAGCTGAAAGAAAATAAATTTTGAAACCTCCATTTTTTTATTAAATGTAATGCTGTTTTCTAGCCAACCCTAAGTATAAAAAAAACCAAACAAAACCTAACGTGATCCAATCCTGGGTGCCAAGGGAAATCCTTTCTGACCCGGGTAAGAGACCAGCGTGCTCCGGGCGGGCGCAGAGGCACGGGGAAAGGTCGGGGCAGGATTTCTGGAGAGATTTTTTTCCTCTCCAGGAAAACTTGATGGGAGGCCCATCAGCCCTGGATCTCTTCCCTTTATCCGAGCAATAATTCAGACTCTCAGTCCCCGGCCAAGCGCCTGTCCCTTCCGCAAGCCCTTCGGCCCCTGTCCTCCAGGTCAAGGGACTGGTTCTCCCTCGGTTGTCTGAGCAGTTCACGGCTTTGCGCGGGCTTGGGGGATTTGTCTTCTCCTGCATTTACCCTCGCGCCCCTCGCCGCGCTCTCCTCTCCCCGAGCCGGGCTTGGCCTCTCTTTTTTCAAACTTCTGAGATGCTCCTTCTGCTCCYGCGCGAGAGACGTGGCCACACACACAGGGAATCAGCCTGCCCGGACTCCTTCCCGCGGAGGCGGATTTGCCGGGGAAGGGGCGGTGAATAGACTCCTTCGGCCTGAAGCCAGAAGCATCGGCCCCGTGCGCTGGGTGACGTTTCGAAGGGAAAGTCGCATGATTCTGCCTGATGTCAAATGACAAAGCGTAGCACTCTAATTGAAAATTGCTTCCAGTYGCTTTCCAGCAAGTGAAATGAATCCAACCCAAACCAGCCCACGTTACCCGTATTCACCCACCCGTCAGCAGATGAAGTTGCATAATGGAGCGCTCAACGCYGAGCGATTTCTAGAGTGAGAAGATAAGGGGATATATCGTATTTAATTACGAAAGCAGCAGAGTCAGTTCAGAGATTTAGACTTATGAGCAGCTGTGAGRGTGGAAATAAAACAGGCCTCTTTCAAAATACACTTTAAGATCCTTTGCCAAACAGCTATTCTTATTCACCTTTCAACGAACACTAGCCTTTTTAATTAAAAAGGGAGCAAATTCCGTTATTATGAACTGCTGACTGTCAGTAGGARAAGAAACATCTGTCCTGAGTTAACTAAACTTTCAGAAGGATTTTATTTCCCCAAAATGCCTCCTTTTTATAGGCTTTAGCTTTATTAATACTATAAATGCAACAAATTGTATCAATTTAAATATCCACCAYATTTTATTCAAAATGAGCAGTACACCTGGCTTTTAATAACCATGGATGTAAGCCACGGAAGAGAAATCTTTATGAAATGCAGTGAAATTTTTATGAAATGCAGTGCAGTCACTGGAAGGTTTGCCATTAACTTTGCTGGAGTCAGCTTTTCCCTTCTGTTCGCTTCCAACTCTCATTTCTTTCTCCAAACATGGGGACAGTATCTGTCCCCTGCTGCCACCTGGACCTAAAGCCGGCTGGCCAGGCCATCCCTTCCTTTCCATCCACAGGTTCATCAGCTTCCCCAAACCCGCACCGCCACCACCCGCCTTCCTCCCTGTTGCTTTGCTGAAGGCAAGTGCAACCCGAAGCAGTCCCCGGGCCGCCCGCCTGGGATGCAGCCAGGTTAAACGCAGGCAGGTCTCCGGTCCGAGGCTGCAGCCGCACCCCGCGGCGATCACCATCGCCGTTTCGGTGTCTGAGCAGCGTCGGCCGGGCTGCCCGGGCTTGGCAGCCACAGCACCGACGTGCTGCGGTGGGCGGGAGGATGCTCCGCGGCTGCTGCAGGATGCGCTCCCCCGTCCCTTGGCAGAACCGTGGCCCCCACCTCCCCTCGGTCCCCCCGTCCGTCCTGCCCCCCTGCAGCCAACTGGTTCCAGTACAAGAGCTGACTCGCCCCGAGACGCCTGGACTGTCTATAGTGGATGCTGCATGGTATAAGCTTGACAGATATTAACTGTCCTTCTTGGGCTTACTCATAGCTCCCAGCAATGCTGGTTTTATCAAACTGCAGCAGCTAAAAAGAGCTCTCTTTGCTCTTCAGGAGCTCAGCAGTCACCACCTTCCAGGGCACGTCCTAAAATGGAGAAAAAGGCATGCAACATCACTAAGAAAACAGAGGTTATAAATATTGACCGGGTTGGAAAACAAGTGGTTCTTTTGTGTTTGATCGCCATTCTTCAGYGCTGGGTACAGCACCAGAAAATGACCCAAATGACTCCCGTCATCAGTAAAGATGCTCGTAGAGAGAGTCTAGGAGAGGTTTCAGACTTTCTGGATAGCAGCACATGTTGCTACATATGCACAAAATGCCTGGCTTGGATATTTTATTTAGCTTGGTTTGTTTTCCAGTTTCCACTTCAGGCCTTGGAACTGGCCTGTTTTTCACACCTGGGGCTCACAAAAGGTCTGTAGAGCAGAGCTAGACACGAGGGACGCGGGCAGGGATGGCTGGCAGGGAAAGCGATGCCTCCGGAGTCGAAAGGGTAATTGTTTATGTGCCCAAAATGTCACTGGCTGGAGCAGGGATTGGAACAACAGCCCAGAGCACYGAGAGCTGTTTCATGTTGAGGGAACGGGCTCCTCCAACAAGCGTTGCACTCACGGGTGGAATTTCTAAAGAAAATGGAGCCACTGCTCTGCCTCTTGTCCCAGGGCCCTGACCCAGAGCCCGCCGCAGCCAACGGGAGTCTTTCCATCAACTTAAACATACTTGGGATGGAATCTGAGGTACAGAAACACTAGATCTTGTGCACAGAAACATAATTAGAAAAATTCTGTTGGCTGCAGTTGTTACCATCTTGCATGTTTGTGGATTTGTCTGGCCGGACACATGGTTAGAAGAAAGAATTAGGACTACACACATATCCCCCTAGAGAATTAACTTCCCTTATTCCCATCTGACCAAACCACCAACCCCAACAAACATCTTGACACCAGACTCCTTTCTAAGATGTTTGCTCATCTGCAATGGAAATGAGGCTAAAAGGGCCAGATTCCATTGCTAAACTGGTGAGGGTGGACTATGCATAAATYAGGAGCAAAAATCTGTTTGAAGAACTCTAGATAAATCCATCTTGCCCACAAAAATCTTTTAGCTGGGGACACACTCAGCCGGTTGGGACTTAGGAGGCTGGGATCCTCACTCCAGTTTGGCCATGGGCCCACTGGGTGATCTGGGCAAGTCACCTTTGTCCTGTGTGCCTCACTGGAGGCACCCGAATTACTCTGCAGTTAGATGCTCCTGGCAGTCCAGATGCTTCACAGCTATTGGGTTTTTTCCTTCACGCTCCTGGGCACTCTATAGAGAAATCTTGTGTAACAGGGACTCTGGAGGCACAGCCAAGTCAGAAGTAAATCCTGATGTCGGAGTGTCTCCAAGCCTTTCCTACAAACCTGATACTTCTGCTGACAGATGTTTTGCTCATGCCGAGTTTTACGCCCACTTAACCTGCTTTTACGCATCTGCTGGGAGAAAGGGTTTCTTGCTGAAAAAAAAAGGTTCATATATGATGAAATAATGAGGGTGCTGGTGAGGCAGCCCTTAGTCAGGGACCTGAGCGGCGGGAGCTCGTTGCTCACGGTGAGTACAGCCTTCCTCCTGCCGGTGCACCTCCTTGCTTAGGCTCAAGCTGAACTACGCAGCCAGCGCATCTTCACTGCGATTAATGGAGGTTCACCTGTGTGTGCTAGACGTGGGTTTCCCCCAGTATTTACGTGTCTGGTGAAGATCCAGTTGCCTTTTTTTTCACTTGGGCTTTGGCAAATGACAGTCAGGAGAAATATTAATCTGAAATGTGTATACTAAACCTTTGATCGCCTTGAGCCAATGAGAAGCTGTGATTAATTTTAATCCTTTAAATGTTCAAATGCAAATCCAGAAATCTGAATTAATATATTTTCTTGGCATCACTAAAGGATTGTGAAACAGGAAATTAAGAGCACAATAACTTAAACAAAAGCTTATGAAGAAATAGTGGCAGCGGAATGGGTAATGAGTCAGAGTGAAGGTTGGGCTGTTCAGAGAAGCCTGTTAGGAGCTGGGTACCAGTTTGGTGGGATTTGGGGASCTATTGCCCCTTAAGGTTCTGGAAAATCCCAGCCTAAAGCAGTTGCTAACATTCTATGGCAAGTTTATAACTTCATCGTAAAGTAAAAATTCTTCATAAAACTAGCTTTCCTCTGACCTTGTGCTGAGTCCCAGCCAGAGCCTTTGCCTGTGGGTATTCCTGGAGTCTATTGTCTGCAGCAGAGGCTCTGATTTGTGTTGCACGGGAGGAGTGGAGACGGTCTCCCTCATCATGCCAGAGAGATGCTACGATTTAATTGCTTCTTGTTACTGATACTGGGCACAGCCTGACAGAATGCAAGACGTAAAATGTATCTGGGGCTTTTGATCCTGTAAATTTTGGTTATGCATTGTCAATTGATCTCTAGTGTGATTCATCACATTAAAAAGTGACATAAGTATTATTTATACATGACTGTTACCCTACTAAATTACTTACAAAGATTTAATAGGTGATAGATGTTTCCATGAGGAACAGGTGTCACGAGTGAGTACAGTCATACGAGCAATAAATAAGTCATAAAAGACTAACTCTGTAACAACAGATTAATCATCATTAGCCCTCTCTGGAATATTTATAATTGGAATCAGATCATTAATTTTCTGCCTACAACCAGCAGCAGGTTAACCAGCCACTTTTTATCACGGAGCTGCGCCTCTGGGGGCCCGATCCTGCTGCTGCTGCTGGCAATCCCACGGGGCTGGAAACKGCGTTGCTCCCAGCTCTGTGAAGTGGTTTTCCTGGCGCAGTGTGCTGGGCTCCTCCGCGGCTCCTCGGGCAGGACGTCATCCGCTAAGGCACTCCTAAAATGCCCAAAACATTTACTAGCCTGTATGCTAGTCAGGTCCAGGGGGAATGGGTTTGGGAGTTCGTAATGTCTCTCTTTCTCATGCTGCCAGTCTCCGCCGTCTGTAGTCTGGGATTATGTCTGAGCCTGCGGAGCTGAGGAATTGTGTGTGTGTGTGTGTGTGTGTGTGAGCCACTGCCGGAAATTCGGCATCTGGAATCGATTGTGCCACAGCCATCCTGAGCTGAGCTGGGAGCCAAAAGAGCTTCGGACTGCATGGGTGCATTTTTTTCCTCCATGCTTGTGGGATTTTTAAAGCGCAGAGCAAGCTCAAAAAAATCCAAATCCCAACATCTCTAATCCTCACAAATTGACTTCACATTCTTTGGTTTTAAGGGTCAAATTGTGACCCTTGCGCAGGAGCCGGGGAAATCTCCCTSCTCCTGCCCTTCCAAACAGCACCCACTATTCCCAGGCACGCTGCGCCCACAAAAAGCCGGTCTGGGAGGGTGCCGGCCCTGCCTCCACCCTGCCAGGGAAGGGCGTGCAGCCGCACTGCACCTCTTTGCACCTCACATCGTGGCGAACGGACCGCAAAGGGGGCTGGAAACAGCCCCTCCAGAATCCCACGTCTACCTCCGCGAGAGGCATCACCCCTGCACTCTGCCTCCTCCCCCCCTTGGGCGAACGCACGCCAGGGAGAAAGATGGGGGGCCGAGGGAGGAAGGGGGTGGAAGGGGTGGATGGTGGGCTGCCRTCCTGCAGAGCCTCAGGAAGCAGGGGGACGGCTCCAGGTTACCCCGGGACCACGCCAGCCCTCCGCTGCCTCCAGCCTGCCAGCACCACACGAGGATTTTCACCCCTTGGGCACCGCTGAGCTCAGTTTTGCTCTACTTCAGAGAGAAGTTTCTCCCTGAGGTTTTCAGAGGCTGCGACGTGATGCCTCCGGGCGGCAGGAGGCAGGAGCCAGCCTGCGGATCCCGCAGCTGTGCCGGAGGCCGGAGCACCCAGCAGGGCCCTGGGAGAGGAGCCGGAGCATCGCCCCGCCGGGCTCAGCCTGTGGTACCCGTAGGGCTGAGGAACAGCCGCCGCCCCCGTGGGACGTGCTGCAAGGGCTTACAGCGGCACAAAKCTGGGAGTAAATAACTCACCCGACGGCACAGCCCCCTCCTGGGTAACGCCGCAATACGTGGTGCAGTTAGTGGGGTTTTGGCCTGTTAGAGGCTATTCCAGAACCACACTGCTCGGATGGTGAGAAAGCCCCCGGTTCCCAGCCTGAACTGGCCTGKGGTCAGCTAACCTCATCTGTTCCCCTGCCCAAACTGCTCTTACATAGCTCTTCTCTCTCACAGGCATTATCTTTCCAAGTATTTATAGAAAGCAATCGGTGTCCATTCTCACTCGTGTAGACTGAAGATGTCATTTCTCAAAATCTGTCTTTGAGGAACTCCCCACGTGACGTGGGCAGTCAGTAGTTCCTTTTTCTGCTGCTGATTTGGTATTTCCCTTTTCAATGTAAAATCAGCRTTTTGTCTTTAGCTGGGGAAATTACTTAATCAACAGTTCCTTATTAATACCCATTTCCTCCAATTTACTTGATTTTCCTGGTGATACCTAACCAAAGGCTTTACTGAAGTCTTGGTAGCTGAGATCTACCACATTCCTGCTGTTTAGAAAATCAGGTGTCAAGGAAAGCGTCTGTTAGTGTAAGCGGTGTTACCTTTGATAGCTTGCAATATGGGTTTACCCTGTTTTTCTACATCTGAATACGGAATGAGACTTCAGGCACACTCAGGTGCTATAATGGTCATTCCATGTGTGAAATGCAGTGATTGAAGTGAAAGGAGAGATTTGAAGGAGATAGATACGGTCATCTTCCAGAAGACAGATAAAACATCAGGAAATTAGGTTTGGAGCAAAATGAAAATGCTTCGGGTTGTTAAATTTAAGAAAATCCTCCGATCTGTTGGATGTGGGACAAGAAAAAAAAAAAAAATCTGTGTTTTTCCTTTTAGGTTTCCTTTTTGATGCATGACAGTTGGAAAATTTGGGTCTTATTTCAAAACACTAAAATAAGCAGCAGGAGGCTCTGCCCATGTATGATGAGCCTTTGGGGGTGGAAGGGACTCGATCTGCCCATCCCGGATCAGAGCTGCCTTGTGCCAAGGAGATGGCAGAGATTCAGACTCAAGCCCCCAGGAACCACGGTGGGTTCAGTGCAGGGCTTCGAGAGCTCAGCCCAGCTTTGCCAACCTGGATATCCAAGCTCATAGCGGATCAAATAGTGTGCGTTACGTGGGAATATCCTCCATCTCCCTTGCGTGCTGCTTTCCGCGCCAGTCCCTTTGGACATCTCTAAAGCCCGTCGCCTGGAGCGCGGCGTGCGGCCCCACGGAGGGTGACTGGCAGAGGAAACCCAAACAGCTCTTTCTCTGGAGATGGAGACCAAGGCTGGCTCACGTGTCCTCCTGTGTACTGCTCTCACGTACAGCCTCCTGTGAGCCCCGGGCAGCGGGGGCTGCCCGGCGGCAGGGCTGAGCATCACTCTTTTTCAGAGATGTCGGGGAAGGCAGCTCTGAGGTGAGGTCCGAATCTGGCTGGTTGTCCTGTGGCTTTGCCTTAGGAGCGTGCCCACACCCCTGTGTTATGGGTAGAACCGTGCTGCAGTTTACCAGGACAGATTAGCTAAGACTGAACATTGTCAGTGTCATAAGAAACCGCATAGCAGCCTATTAATTTTTTTTACATTATCGCCTTAAAAAAGCACAAGTTGTAGCAGTAAAATCCCCCTCCAACCTCCCAAACTGATTTAGTGATTCAAGTATTCCTGAGCGATCAACCCCCCAGTCCTCTCACAGAATTTGTGCCAAACTCCAGCCAGCAAGTGATCAGTTAGGGACGCTTAAACTGAGAAAACAAATAAACCCTGGTGCATTCTGAAGGGGTGCAGATTTTCACTGCGTATGAGTCTTGACAACGTACATTATGTCTACATTCAGCAACAAATCTGTTATCTCCTGGCCTCAAAAACATGCCACAGATGCAAGTTACAGAAAAACAGCTGCTACAAAAAGGGGATGTGTAAGTGGTTACCATCAAAAAAATCCACAATCCTAAACAAATGTGAACTACTATAATGTCTCACTGCTTACCACAACAGAGAGAGCAAATCTGGTTTAGAAGGGAAATGATGCAAAGCACTGATCTCCAAATCAGGAACATCCCAGCAAGACCTCCCACAGCAACAAAAGAATTAAAAATAACAGGGAAAAAAGGACAGGGCAGACAGCATTACCTGGGCTGCATGACCAGATCTAGAATCACACGGTGTTACRGCGAAAACATTTACTAATTAAACCACCCCCACCCTGACCCTGTCACTAGTGGCCCCGCAGTGTGCTACTTCCAGCCCCACTACTGCGAGCCCGTGCTTACCGCAGGCTGACTGCACCACAGGAGGGAAGGTCTCCTAGATATGGCCTTCAGTGCACTACCCCAACTACCACAATCCAGCTTTCTGATCCACCATATAGTTATGGTTTAGGAGAAGGAGCTAGATCCGGAATTAAAAAGCCCATGGCTTTTAATTTGGCCACTGGGAACGTTGCCTGCCTCAGATTCGAGCAGGGGTTATTACACAAACGGCCACGTGAATACGTGACAAGGAGTGAAGTGGACCCTCGCGCACACAGAAATTGGCCATCTCTCAATTATAGGATCACTCTTTGAGAGGCTCGAGTGGACGTGGTCAGCTTTTGGCCATGAAGTCGTCAATGGAAAAMAAATGCCGGTGAATGAGCTCTTTGACGCTGTTCCTGGTAGATGATAGCTCTTCAAAGAGGGATAAGAACTGGACCATACAGAAATTCATTATGAAGCATTATACAACAGACAATGTATTCTGAGTCTTGGGTCTTAAAATCTCAAAATGTAGCCAGCCATTTGTACTCTTGGCTTTTATATTTTCTTTAATTACTTCAACCCTGGCCTCTTGATAGACATTTCTGCTACAAGCTACCACAGGGCCTGCCCAGCTCCGTTCCTGGTGTGACAGGAGAGTCTCCGACTGCCTGTGTTTGGCTATTGGAGTCAGGGTTGGAACTATTCACTAATGATGATTTTGGCCACTGCGGTGGCACATCGGGCTCTAACATCTTGACTTCTTCCACTTTAGAAATCGGAGGGCATCTGCCTCCCAGCCATGYGCTGAGGAGCTTTCTGCCCAAGTCTTTGCGGGCACATGAAGTTTACAAATATGTGAAAAAGAAAATGCCATATAGCATYTTCTCCCGCCTAAGTAGCTACCACATTATAACTCTGTAATTGCTGAGCTCTTTGCAATATAAAAAGAAGAGCTTATGAAAATTCAGAGGAAAAGCTCCCCAATTCCCCAAAGAACTTAAAATGGGAACAACATATTCTGAAAGTTCATCCTCAGCAGCCAAACTCTGATCCAACACAGATGTAGCTGAATATTGTAGATGGAGAAGATTATCATTTTATATATTGTTTCTCTTGCTTTATCATTCTCTACATTTTTATGGGCTAGCCACATCTTGCTTCATGTATGAATGTAAATACATATGTAAATGAATATTATTGTGCAAAGTCTTTTTCTGATATCAATAATGGGACGTTTTCACCCCAGGGTTAGATGTACAGCATACTAAACTGCACGCTTTTGACTTTTGAGTATTATACTATTTCCTGATAATAAAAGTATGCAACCCCAGTTTATTGCTCTCCATTTAACAAAGGAAATCAATGTTTATTTTGTATGTCTGAAAAGTACAAACTCAATTAAAGGAATGACTGATGAAATACTGACTCAGGAGCCTGGACACAGACTTAATCACACATGTGGGAGAACCCCCCCCTGGAAGATTGATTACGCTGCCCATCCAGAATGACGCCAAAATCTATTAACTTCAACAGGAGCAAGAACTGGCCAAATCTCCAAGTGCTCAACCGGCCTCTCCAGGCTAAGGGTTGGCAAGAAACTTCCAGCATCTGCTGCAGGATCCTGTCTTCTGCTGTGTGTACAGAATTGCTCCTTCCACAATAGCCCACATCTACGAAGACCCCCTGCCGCAAAGGGCAGCCAGCTGGATCCGGGTACCCAGCAGTGCATAGCTTGGATCCCTCAAAGAATTCATCCGTTCTTTTGGTGTTAATTTTACTGTACTTGAGCAATACACAAGAGCGGGCAAAGGTCGCAACTGAAAATGGCCGGTCTTGCCTTGGAATCCTGAAAGGTGATGGCAATTTGCAGAGCGTTGGTTATGTATTTCCCATTCACAAATACGGCAAGTTTMAAAAATCCCTAATGTCGGTTATTTAAAATACCACTGACAAATTTGAACAGGTCTCACTCTAGCAGTTCTATGTCTGATTTTTAAGACATGAAAAATAGAGGTCTTTTTGCTGGGACAGACTGCGTATTCAACATCATCGTTGGTAAAGCTGAAGTCAATGACACAATTTTTCAGCTGTGTAATTTTCAGTGTGATTTAGACACAGCCATTTGCAGATGAAAAAGACATTAGGTAGGACAGAAAACCACACTGGGCGTTATAACCCATGAGGGTGGCCTGTTCCACGCCCCGACTACTGATGACTTGCGTAATTTGATGGTCAAACCTATTGAAACTACAGAACATACTCTGTTTTTCAGTTTCATAGACTGTGATGTAACTCCAAAACAAGCAATGATTAATGAAATATTATTCGTCCCACCCAATGCAAGAAATGTCACACTGCTCCAAGCTTTGCTATTAGACTGAAAATGTGTCTCTAGCAGAGCTTCTGCAGTGCTGTTTGTCAGAGACATGGCAGCTGGTCTTCTCTGCCCCAGAAAATTTCATGTAACATGGTAGGGATGCTCTAGGTACATCTGGAGAATGATTCGAGTGGTTACAATTGTGTAAATGGTTCCTTGCTCAACATCCTAAGTCATTATATCTGCTAGTTTTTGTGTTTTCTTTAAAAACCAACAGAATTGGGTTATCTCATGCAAAGCCACAGCTGAAAAGGAAGTATCAGAAGAGAAAATGTATGAATTTGGGAACGTCTCGTTTTGTGGAAAGGTGACTCTGTCACGTCTCATGCATCAACGGCTACCTCACCACCGACTGCGGTGGGAGGGGTGCGTGAACCCTGGACCTGGAATTCCCATGGAAACCTCAAAAGTCCAGACAGACTTGTTCACTGCTCAGCTTCATCATCTCTCATCCTCATTAAAGTAAAAATATCATATAAAACAGGATATCGCTCAGTAAAGCTTCCTCTAAATTAACTCMCACTGAAGGAGTGAGAGATGAAAAAGAAAAGGAGAAAGCTGAAGAAAGGCAGAAGCAAATGCACAAGCAAGGCTGCTATGTGAAACGTGTCCGCTCCCAGGGTCACCCACAGCGGATGTTTTAGATAACGTCTTGGGGCTGTGACTTGACAGGTCAAAGTTCTGCCCTAGAGCCCTTCACTTTTTCTCCCCTGAAGAGGGTAACAGGAGATCCTTCTGTCATCCAGCGAAATTTCTCTTCTGCCACGATGCTAGCACTAGTCATTCGATATATATCAGCCTTGGAAACTGATCTATATCAAGGAGCTGTGGGGGTAGAAATCCCTCCAAGCTTTGATACTATTTTGGGGATTTATTAGGACACTTCCATGGGGCAAAAGACAGTGGTGAAATGCTCACAGCCCCCCACAGCCCCGGGGGTCTGCAGCAAGTGGCCTCTGGATGGCCGCTGCTGTGCTGGCATGGGTGGGAACTGGGGTGAACTGGGCTGACGTGCACGAGATTGATCTCTCTGCTGCTGTCACAGCTTTTTTTGCAGATAATATAACTACAAGAATGGTTTGCTGGGGAGGCAGTTRGGCTCTAATCCCCCACGGCAGAGCAAATGTGACATGAAGGAAGGTGGCAAAAAAGCTTTGTGAAAGCACAGTCACTCGGCAAGTTACTGGGATGAATATTTTTGTCACCAAAAAGCGGCAATTATTTCTTCACCCATGGGATCCCTGTCTTCTCTCCCACCAGGCAACAGAGTGAACGTTTACGTTCTGGTATTCCTCCAGAGTGCCTTATAGGGCATGACAGAAACAAGAGAGATATCTTGGATTTGATTAACCCTCATGTACTGAAGGCATGAAAAAATAAAGCCCAAGGAAAGCTGAAACKGAAGAGGAATTTCTTCAACGTCTTCATCTTTCTAGAAGCAGTTTATCGTTTTTGCTCAGAGGTGGTGAGCTGGCAGGCAGAAGCGTTCCTTGGTAGGATCACCACCGAAGCAACCAAATCGAACAAATATGCCTGAACTGCGGGCAATAACCTGGGGCACACCAAAGATCCAAACTCAGTCTTGAGGTCCGTTGTCAATGAACTCTTATTAAATCACGTTGCTGCACTATACACACAGGGTGAGGCTCCACTCGCCCTCCATCTTCACATCTTTAACACAACTACACGTACATGAGTCTAAAAGCACTTTTGTCCCCCAATAGATCTAATCAATTCTTTCCTTAGCAGAGGTTGATTTTCCTAGTTGTTCTCCTGCCTGCATAATGAAAAATACTGTAGTAAGGAAGAAAACGCTGCAGCAGCTCCTGCTTATAATGAAAACCACATTGTGGCAGAGCCTGGGGACCGGCTGGGGGAGGTGGAGGCAAGGGGGCTCCTTGGCTCTGCTCACAAGTATGATTCAATAAGTCATTTCCAGGGTAAACATATAAATCTGTCCTTCTTGAACAGAATCCAAACAATCAGAAGTATCCCCCTTGCTTTATTCAAAACGTCTCTGCTGCTACCGAGGAAATAAAAGGAGGGGATAAAAACAAACACCCTTTGGTGGAAGTCGAAAAAGAAAACATTCAGTGTGAATGTTCAGATGGCCACTGAGTAACTTTGCTCGGAGGCTGAAGTCCCGGCTGCTGCTGATGTTCCTGATAAGTATCCTACCTCACTAGTGGCGTCATGATGTTGTTGCTCAGAGTGTTAGGATTAGATGTTAGAGTGAATGCCCCGGAGAAAAGAAAAAACAGATGGGAAAGAAAAAAAAAAATTAACAATTCTCCCCCTGCAGCAAATATGGTTTAGCTAATGTGCAAGTCTGGATTTGCACAGAAAGCAGAACCTACTATCGCATCCTGTTTTCATCCGTGTGCCCTGCTGGGAAAGTTTAGGACTGGCTCAGTCGAATGGTGAAGATCAAGAAGAAAACTCTTTTTATGAGTGTCAAACTGCTGTGTAATCTGCAGTGTCAGATTAAAAAACAATTCTGATATAGATTTTGCATTGCATTGCAAATGAAGGCTACTGAGCTGTCATAATGCAAGCTCTCCCACCCCCAAAATCTAGCTCTGTGTATAATGTCATTGAAGAAGTCATTATCTGCTACAATTAGTGTCTGATAAGCTGGCTCGCCCTGCTGTAAACCTGGTGTCTGTATGAGAAGCTTTTCAGACCTAGTGCTATTGTCTGCTATCTTGTTTAAAAAGTTGATCCTTATTGTTATCTTAAAGACCTTTTTCTGCAAAGGCAGTGATGATCTTAGAGAGTTGGTGTTACAACTAAACACCAGACGTTACAGAGATGTTTTCCCCTGGATAGTGATTCAAATTGAGTATCTAAAAATGGTGATACTTAAAATCACCTCTCTAGCTATGTTCTAGGATCCATTTCTGTTGCAGAATCCTAAAACTTCCCCTCATTCCTTACTGAGATGATACAAACAATTCTAAGTCTTCTACTATCGGTCTTCATTGGGAACGCCAAGAACAAACCACAATGTTCAGCTTCAGCTCTTTCCCAAATTGTGCTACTCACTGCTTTCCCTTGCAGGCCCTTCCTGTAAGTACAAGGCTGAATCTGTGCTGCCAGTCTAGCCCAGCTACACCTAGAGTTTGTCTGTTTAGACAGGTTTATAACCCGGTAAAAGGAGGACTCAGAAGATGAGCCAGGTTACCCAAAGTACGGTTGTAGACAGCACAAAGCCGATCAAGTCACGGCCACTAGAAGTCAGGAAGATGCCACCAGACAGTTCATCCTCCCTGTGTAATCAGCTGGATTCTGCCCTCAGGATCTATAGGTAATTCAGCAACACAACTACAAGTAATTTTCCAGCAAACGCACATAGGAGACTGCATATTTCTGTGGTTCTTTTACAGGTCTTTGGTAGCTGCATACTTATCTTTCCACATTTATCTTCAAATCTGCCAACTGTAATGTAAATTGGTTAGCTAGAAGATGGTTTGGACTTTCTGTAGGTCATTTTCCCCTACCTCTTGCTTAGATGACTCCACTCTTGAGCTTATATTTATTGTAGAAGACTGTGAGATGTAATTCCCAATGGTGCAAGACCTGACGCTACAACTCAATGGATCATTTCCATCTTGAATACAACCTCTTCCTGCATTAGCTCAGATGGATGTGTCACTAAGACGCACATGATCCCATCACTTGACTCTGCTTCTACGCAGAAGGGGAAAGGCAGACAGCAGAGTGAGTAGTTAGGAAGGAATTACATTTTTTCTGTCAGTCCTTTCACTAGAGAGAAYGTTTAGAGACATTATTGGCATAGTCATGCGAAGTGTTGTCCAGACTAGATTTCATCAAAAGACTTCAAAGAGTTAGGGACATAAATTTAATATTTAGAYGATTTTGCGAGGAACAGATTAATTCAGCCTTGCTTTAGAGCTGAAGTAACTCCTAGCAAGASTAGAATAAAGCCCAACACATTTTGTACAGACAGATCCTCATTATCTAAACTCATACGGCTCATGCAGAACGTGTCAGGGAAATAGTCGCTGGTGGGGACCAGAAAGTTGACTCYGTTCTCCTGCATCGAGAAGGGATAACAGAGAGCACCCACACAAGGAGGAGCTGGAGGCACACTGGGGGCAGGAGGGGATAAACATGAGMTGGGTTTGGCTGGGAGGGGAGGGGKACGGCACGTACACGCAGGCGTCGGGGAGAGGGTTCACAGCTATTCTGGCAGAGGGAACTGCCCCCTCCTTGTGTCAGACACACGGTTCGGGTCAGGCAGAGGTATTGGGCAGCTGCTTTATCATCTGAACATCCTTCATATCAGGTCATTCATGGGTAGCTTTGATGTTYCCGTGGGGTTTATTTCCCAGTTCCCCAAGGACATCCTTCTCCCCTTACCTGCTCTCTTCCCATGCGTAACTTGAAAGCATGGCTCCCGAGGGCCGAAAGTGCTGCTGAACTGCTTTTAGAGGCTCAGGACTTAAATTCCCAAGTTGCCTAGGCACAAGGCATTATGATACCAAGCAAAGTGGTACCCAGGTACTTTTAATGATCTGGATTTAAGTGACTTACCTAAATTTATGTAAAAAAAAAATCAGTGGTGGAGCATGAGATTGAAATAGGATCTGCTAAAGCCCATTTAACCCCTGCACCATCTTCCCCGGGTCTAACTGGTGCTTTAGAGCTAAAGGAAAATGCCACAAGTTAGTTCTAGCRTTCTCCCTGGAGACACCTCTAAGTAGAAAGCAGATTTGATAGGTATTTCATGTCCCTGAAGGGGTACATTCTGCTTTCACAGCACTTTCTGAAGGTCAGGAAACCAGCTGCTCAGAGCCTGTTCTGAACAGTTTGCAGACTGGGAGCTTCAGCATCTTGTCTAGTGGGATTGTGCTTCAAAGGAAAGTTGGGGAGTGGGTTATATTGTAAAACTAGGCTTCTAGTCTACGTCCATGGATACTTACTGTCTATTATTGCAAATTGCTGTTATATTTCCTACAAAAGTGACTGCTGAAACACTGCATCCAGCTGCTAACAGCTGGGGTGCTGGGGAATGCAATGCATGTGCTAAGCCATTTTCTTGGAAGCTTTTTAGATATCTAAATACAGTCTGAAGRAGGAAATAATTTCCACTGAAGATACCTTCCTTTTGTTAGCTTCCTCTCCCAATGGCATTCTTCTGATGTCTCACTTTGTGGGAGGAAGCAGAAAGGCTTGCTGCAAACAGGGAGGATACTGCTTTACCACAAAAGATCTGGCAAAAGGTTCTGTGGGTTTAGTTTCATTTWGAGCAGTACAGGATCAAAAGACCAGCTTCTTTCTTTTCCTGAATCAAAATAAGGAAAGCAGAGGAACTAACTACTTCCATACACGAGGCTAGAGCTGAATGAACACAATAAAATCTTATCAAACAGAAAAGCTTAATTCACTCGGTTGCTATTAGCACAAGAAAGACCATTAATTTGCTGAGTACYGCAATGGCTGAACATTGATTTCTGGAAAATTTTATGACTCCTCAAAGAGGTACAAACAATATTTCATCAGAAAATTCACATAGGGAAAAAGCATATTCTAATTCACTGTTTCTGTATTCTAACACTTTGAAATTTATTCCATTAAATCCATTTGCCCCAAATATTGTACTGCAGATAGTGGAAATGAATATTTTCAGAAACTCATAGGCTGAACTTTGCCTTATAGTATTATTACTCTAACAATTACATCCATATAAAACACAATCAACTGGCAATACATCGACAGAAAAGGGAAAACATAACTAATATTGCTGGATAGTTTATTTTGTATCTCACTGTCCTACCGGCACCATGAAAGCTCAGTTAGCTTAGGCCAGCTAATTTGTTGTTTAAAATCTCCATGTGTGTAACATGTTTGTCAAACCTAAGCCAAATTTGGTAGAAAGGAATTGTATTTTTGCATGCCAGAAAAGGATGTATTTCCTGTTAATTTTGCAGACATGCCTTTTAATTTTCTGCCCAGTGAACTGAGCTCAGATCTGTTAAAAGACAGTCATTACTGAAACCTCCTCTAAGTTGTCACTAAAGTGAGAARCAAAAGCTATTTATTAGAGGTGATGCTTTAATAAAAGGGAAACAAGAACTGGATGTGGCTGACTCATGGGATACTTCTTAGTTCTTTCTTTTGCCAAGAGGTTACCAAAGAA
This sequence comes from Oceanodroma leucorhoa, assembly GCA_030449065.1. Taxonomy (NCBI): domain Eukaryota; kingdom Metazoa; phylum Chordata; class Aves; order Procellariiformes; genus Oceanodroma; species Oceanodroma leucorhoa. The sequence continues at coordinate 1,077,487 of JASVER010000092.1, forward strand.
GGAAAAGGTTTTATTGCATTTTGGTACTGTGTCCTAGCAATGGATATCACAGGACAGTAAGAACAGGTAAAGAGGAGAAGGGTACTGGAATTGCTCCTTTATTTTGGGGGGCTGCAATAAAAGCATTCMATCTCCTCTCAGATATGTTTTCTCAAGTGCCGAGTAACACAACAATAGAGTAAGAACTGCAAGGTAAGAAGAGTTAGAGTCTTCAGGAGCTAAATTTGCAAAGGGCAGGTCCTACCTGTCTAGATCATCTGGGAGACCTCGTGTATGGAAGAGTGAAATATTTCATCACCTTTTATTTTCAAGTGTGAGCTGAGAGGTGAGAGACGGGATTGTGATTGGGACAGAGGCACTACAGGGGCTCCATCCTCAGCATCATGCACTGCCTCTGGCTTTCTTTGGGACCTTTGGCAAGTCCTTTACCCCAGGAGCTGGAATAAGAATATTTATTTATCACTTTATTTATCTCCTCTGCAGATGTGTTGCCCTGTTAAAACCAAATACAAATGTTGAATTGTAGGTGCTGTGAATAATCCCTCCTACATACATCTCTGCTCATTAAAAGCCACGTGCACAGATCTGAGCTCACAGCCCACAAAAAGACAGCCCTTGCCCCAACCTGCAAAGTGTACACAACACCCTCAGCATTATACTGCTGTGCTTTGAACCTTCTAGCAATAAAGCCTTGCTTTCTTAGGAGCTTTCCTAGCAGCTGATTGCCTACCTAAGGAAAACGGACAGATGAGAGTGTGAACAGGCGCACAGGTACCGGATGGAAATCAGCAGCGGGCAGGGACTCCCTCAGGCCAGCSGTTAGGCTTGGGTAAAGTAAGTGACCACCTGGCTCGGAGCTGATAAGAAGCAATAAAACCCAAGAAACCACCAGTCTGAACAAGAAAGGAAGAAATAGGCTCCAGCTTCCTTCTCACCTATTTTAACTCAAGGGATGATACCCAGGACAACGCCGGGGGCCAGGTCCCGCAAGGCAAATCCAGGTGGTCGGAGCAGCAGCACACAACATCGCCCACTGCTCGTCTTGAGCGTTTCCGTGGAGCTGCTCCGTTTGGAGCCACTTTACAGAAGAGCGGTTTTCAGAAGAGCCTGATGGATGCGACGCTCACAAACGTAACTCGTGCTTCTGGAAGCTCAGATCTCATCCTAACTCCTTAAGCCATCTGTATGGAAAATGGAACTAAGGTTCCCAAAGCAGCCATGTGTTTGGGTTTTCTTTTCCTTGAAAAGCTTATAGTCTCCATCTGTGAATTAACTCAGCTGCTCCCAGCTGGTGTCGATGAGGCAAATGACTGTTGTGTGGCTGAACTTCTCTTACTAGAGGGTAACGCTTGGCTATATTTAATGGCTGTACTCTTTACCCCCCCACACTCCCCTTCCAACCTGTATCTGGCTGGTTATGCCTGGGAAGGAGAAGTGATTTTTGTAAATGTAGATCTGTTAATTTAAAGGATAAGGGGGAAGCTTAAGCTGGTTCAGGACCAGCAGCCCAATGGGGACCTACCAGGCTCAAGGCGATGAATGAGCTGTGGTTTACGCCATTCACAGAGTAGGGAGAGGAAGACTAGGATTGGGTTTTGGATTTTGTTAGTCTGTAAAATAACTGAAATAGTATTTATTCCTGTTCATGGAAATTTATAGGAGCTCTGTCCCTAGGAGGGAAGATGTGCTCTATTCTGAGTTGTGCTTTTTCCCAGCCTATCTGGAAAAAATATATTCAGATAGGCTGTAACTGTAACAATTGAAGCACAAACTATTTATGCGTTGCTGGGTATTTCTGACTTGAAATATTTGACAGGCTTTATGTTAAATATGTGGTTTTAATTTCTAAATGCCTATCTCAAAGCCTCTCTTTCCCCTGTGCCTCATTAAAAGAAAGACTGTAAGAAAGGAAGTGAGGAAACTTGAAAGTTAAAAACATTCTAGGGTTTTTTGTATCAGCTCTCCTTGCCCTCTGATTAGTGCATTGAAGTTGCTATATTAGTTCTATTGATTAATTAGTTTGTATTTCTTTAAAAATTGTAAATGCATCTAGGACTTTTTAAGGAAGAAGTTGCACTTAGGCATAGATGTCTCAAAGATACCAGAATTAGACTGAGCTAAAACTTTATTCGCCTCTGAACGTTTGCGTCCGCACTCGATGAGGATGTGTTTACTGGGCTGAAGGTAAGAAGCAATCACTTCAACTGTGTGTCCGAAGAAAGTTTGCTTAGAAACCACCTTCCAGAGGCAAAAGATAAAAGYCCTGCCCCGTTCAGGAAGAGCATCAGGCTGCCTGGTGTGATTTGTGGTAGGAAGCCGTGTTTTGCTGGCGGAGGCTGGCTCAGCTGGTGCCTTTGCTGTYGGGTCTCAGTGACGATGCCTTTGCCTTGAAAAACGGCCAGTGTGTGACCAGGAGCCCTGTGCTGCTGGAGCTGCTGTCTGCAGGTGAGGCGTAGAAAGGTGGTCCTGATCCTCTCAAAGTCACTGAAGATCCTATATTATTTTTCAACAGAGGAAAGGGTTTAGCACTAGTGCTTTAATCAGGTTCTTTGCAGCAAATGAGTGTGATGGGGGGTGAAGGCTGCTGCTCTTACGGAGGTTGCTTCGTGGTGTCCGCAGYACATTCAGGTGAGCAAACCAAGCTGTTGCCCTTATACTGCACAGTGACAGTCAGCAGCAGACTTGTAGGTGGATGTCACCGATAGCCTCAGAGCTGGACAAAAGGATTTGTCTGGTTGTTTGCAATGCTAATGCAATGGTTTGGTTTGAGAGACACCATAAGCTCAACGCATACTGTCTCCTTGAGAGCCGGGGGGCTGCCCAGGTMCAACAGGAGAGGCTGTTTAACATCATTAATGTGCAGCATCCCAACTCCTGCCTCCCAGGTCGGATGATAAAAGCCCTGGCAGTGTGATAAGAGCCCTGGCTCTTTCTTTTAAGATTGTGCAAAACCAATGAAGATGGGCCACCTATGTTACCTGTCTGCCCAATGTGACCAGGGTAATACTGCTGACCTTGCAAGGTAAAGGTAGCGATAAAGCCTTGCATTGAACCTAGYGGCTTTCTCTAATGTACTTCAATAAGCCTGCAAATTTGGGGGTGTAGAAACACAAGTAACTGCATAATATTTTGTTGCCCTCCATACAGCTGTGCTCAGATGTTGACAACATGACTTGGGAGAAAGCAGATGGTTTTGCAGTCCAGAAGTCTGGAATTCATTAGTGGAAATTTTCAGACGTGGGTTGCTTTGGTTTTCTTTTTTTTTTTTTTTTTTTTTTTTCCTTGGCTTAGCTACAAGAAGTCAAAGCAAACAGAGCTAAAAATTCATAGTGAGGGGTGTGAAAGAGTTTCTTTGCTCTCTTTCACCAAAGAAGTGACTGGACAGAAAAACACTGGCGAATTTCTTTTTCCTGGTTTGCTTTATCTGTGACAGCAAACCTTTACTGAGAAGGTGAGCTCTCAGGAGCTTCTCTGGAATTCAGGTTTATTTGGAGAACACCAACACTTGCTACTAAAGACTGCAGTTGTGTGAACCTCGTAAAGGGAAGGAGAGGAGAGAGGAGAAGTGATGTTAATTTATTCRCTGAAGAGTTCAAACTGTGTAGTTTTTCCTACAAGGACCTTTTTCTCCTGCACAGGAACCCTGCATAGAAGTAACAACAGCACGGCGAATGTTAACCTGTGACATCCTGACTCCAGACAGGAGCGAAGCTCTTTGGTAATGAGGTGCCGTGTCTTGGAAAGGTGGAGTTTTGTGCTTGCACTTTTTATTGGATGAGTTTGTTTTCTAGGCACTTAGCGAGAGCAGTCTGCAGCATTTCAATAACGCGGCTGCCTGGAAGAAGGTGGAGGTGGAATTATTTTGGGGGGAGTGAAAAATTCTTCGCATGAGTAAAAGTACAGGAGTGCTGCAGCCCTCCTGAGCCGGGCACCAGCCCCGCGGCCGGCCTGGCACAGAGCTCTTAGCCAGGTCCTGCTTGGAGCTCCCCCTTCTCACAGTCTCATACCCCAAAACTCTGCAGGTTTTTCCTCCGTTCCCACCATCTAGTTTTGTTGCTCCAGGCTCCCCCTATCTGGGGGGGCAATGGCATTGTCCCAGCTCCTGGCAACTCATTTCTAGAGCGTTTTCCTTGAGGTCCTGTGCCCCAAGCCTGCCCCAGGAGCCACCTTCCCTGCCACGTTACTTCCCAGTATCCTTTAGACAACAAATAATTCCTACCTTGTTACACTCCTCTGATGAGGGAGAGGCTGGGCTCTGGTCCAGGGCAAACAGCTTTCCAACAAGCACAAGCAACACAGTACCAAATAATAAGGTTTTGAAGAGATGCCTTTTCCATAAGTAAAGGGGAGGTAGAGAGAGAAAACACGCATGTGAAACCTCTCCTGCTAAAACCTTTCAGCACACGCTGTGGATCTGCTACAAAGGATATTTCAGCATGAGCTTCTGGAAGCTGTATTGCTCGTGAATGCCGAGGTGGTTTACACGCACCTACAGTCTGGGAAATCCTTTAAGCCTTAYGTGAATACAGGCCAAGAAAACTACTTTGCCTGGGACTTTAAAAGTGTTAGGTAAGCTTTTGTGGGATTGGGAGACTCGGTTGTCAAAAAAACCCACCCCTGTTTCTGCTTCTCCTTCTTAGTCCTCTTGGATTTCCAGGCTGCGTTAGGTGTCACCCTCCTATGCAGACATGGGGGGAGCAGGTTCGATGCGTCACAGCAGCCTCGAAGCAGAAGTCATGTCTTGAGAAATCTTTGCCCATATCTGGACAGGACGCTGGCTCGTGCCTGTTGGAGTTAAGGACTAGCTGACCCTTCGGCAGCCCTCATCTCTAATCTGTAACGTAGATAAGGTGCTGTGGCTTGTTACTTCACTTAACATCTGTGCTCCTGGTTCTGAGGCAGCCAGTAAGCAATGTGACTAAGAGAAAACGAAATTGGAATTTTTTTTTCTGCAAACTGGAATGTGTAATTACAGCAGATGATAATCCTCCATTTCTTGGAAAAGGCAAAGACTCTTAGCTGGGATTTCCTTAGCATGACCCAGTTCAAAAGGCAAATGACACTTCATAGAAATCACTGCAAAGCTGAAGTAGCAAATTTCTGGTCCTTAGTGCAAGGRTGCTGGTGCTTGCTTGTGAACTGACACTCTTCCCTTCGGTCCCCAGCACGGAAATTCTTGTTCCAACTCCAGTGGCAGATGCAAAACAGACTATGAAGCTGTTCCTTCTGTCTTCTTTTAGTGCTGCTTGTTGTAAATGAACTCAGAAGATATGTGATATAAAATAGAATGGTTCCTTATCTGAAAATTTCTCATGAACTTACGATGTTTTTAGCACATACAAGTTAAAACTGCATTCATTTAGGTTCCTTAGAAGTAATTTCAATTTTTCATGCCAGGTGGATTTATAAATGCACGTACTCCTGTTAAATGTTGGCCATCTCATGCCTTTAATTCAACACCTATCTGTGTYTGAGTTAATTTAAAATGTAATCAAACTGTATTACAACAACATAACTGAGGCCAACCTCTGAACCTGCATTGACTGTATTGCATTCAGATGCTCCCTTAGGCACTGTCAGGTGTGTAGCTGTACAAGCACCGGTTTCAACATCGCTATGGTTAGAAGACTCAGCACTACTTCCCTCAAAAACATGGGCAGAACCTTCGTAGCTCGTAAAGCCAAAAGAAACTTGTGATCACCCCGTCTGCCTGCTGCTGGACCCRGAGGTAACTGCCTTGACGTAGAGCTGATGTCCTGCAGCACGATCATTTATGGGGGTGGAGGAGAGTCTTGGGCACACAGCTGTACAAATAAGGGATTTAGCTGTTTTGGTTTCAAGTTTGCCAGCCAGTTTTGGTCAACTGAATTGAAAACTGCCAGCATTTGCTGTCAAAATGTACAGCTTAAATAAAAGGTTTTGGATCTGACTTGAAATTAAATGTTATGATTGGAGGAGAATATTTYCAAGAGTAAAACCACTTCATTTTAAGATGTAACTAAAATACAGAAGACATACTACTCCTCTTTGGCTTTCTGGCAACTCTCTCTTCCCCCCATGCCCCCAAATTCTTCCCTAAATTTTGTCCAGCTTATAGTGACCATCATCTTGTCTCCCACTTGTGTAGGTACAATGATGGGGTAAGTTGATGACAATGTTTTGCTTCAAAACTGAATTTTCTGCTTTCAGTCAACCTACAGCTTACCTCATCTGGTGTGTTCACACCAAAGTAATCATAGCCCGACGACAATACCACAGGCAACTTTGGTTGCTGAAGGCAACTTCACAGTGCAACAGCATAAACATCCCCATGGGGGTGTCATCCTTTCGTGCATCTCATGGGRTACCCTAAACACGAGGTTCTAAATCCAGTTCGTAGTTGGAGCTATTTGGAGTAGCTAGAGTCCATCTGAGTGAACCCAAAAAGAGATTTTTAATTTTTCTGTACCACAAAAAATCCTATGCTGTGCTGAATAGGAGGGAAAACTATATTTGGAAAAAAAAAAAAAATTAAGGGAAAATACAAGGAATTTTTACTGGCAGTAAAACAGTGCAATTCATCGCTTGGTCACAACAGCTGTTTAAGTGTGTAGTTTGCAGMAGCTGTCAGGGGACAGATCTGCGGCTGGGCCCGAGCCGGGCTGCGGGCGGTAGCGGCGGAGGTGGCTCGGTGTGGGACCTGCACTCCCGGCGACGCGGTGGAGGGGCTGCCGTACCGCCGCACAACTTCGTTGTGTGCTAACTCAGGGTTAACGTCCTGCACACTTGTTACAGCTTGTACAGCACTCTGTTTCTGTTAATTCATCAACATGTAACTTCCACTCTGCCTCTGTCACCCTGTCCTATAGAAAAGCTGTGTATGTAGTGAACAAATTGGTGTCCTGCGTTATGTCGTCTTAGGTGCTTCCTAATCCCTCGTACAGAGGAACCGCACAAGAACTGAGCTGGTTTTGCATACGGATGGTGATAGAATAGTTTATCTTTGAATCCCCTGTGTGCAATGTCTTTATTTCTACCAATGCAAATGTGCCCAAACCTGATTTTGGCAACTGGTAGATTATGGTGGATCTAATAACCCTAAAATTCTAGAAACCGAGATGTAGAGGGGTCATTAACTGGCAGTGTAAGAAAACAAATGCTTCTATTTAAGCATAGTTTACGCCATTTTTCTTTGAATAAGCTGCCAAAAGAACAAGATCATAAGCTGCTACAAAAACAACTTAAAGATACTGTAGCTGTGATTTGTGTCAAGCATTCAAAAAGGAAAAGTACAGAAACTGTAGGCAAGAGCAGATATCAGTTCAATGGCTGTGACTCCAAGACCAAAAATAACCCACCTGTGAGATGAGTTTCCTTCAATCATKAATCAGTTGCTAGACAATGGCATCGCATATCTATCATAACTGCTAATGTACTTATTAAAGCTGGGGCATCTCTGGTCACCTGTGGGCATTTTGTGGTGTTCGGGCATGAGGTACTTTACTTTCAGCCTCTTTTTAAATAAGCAGTAACACAACTGTTAAATACACCAGTCCTAAAAATTACGGCTATATCTTGAATCTGGCTCCCCCCTTTTATTTATTTTGATCACAAATGGGAGAAAAAGGGGAAGAGGAGTAGTGTTTAAGGTCYACGTATGTAATCTTTCGATGCCTATCTTGATTGTAGAAGGAAGTGATAGGGACAGCAGATTTGAATGTGTGAGGTAAAGCCAGATACATCTTGTTACACGGGCTGCTTTTAGAAATTTGGATTTGTTTTCTTTTAGTCTAGAACTGCTGATAACTGGAGCTGTATGGAAGCAACTCATACTCCCAGCACTTTGCTTCCCTCCAGCTCCTTCCAGTTGCTGCTGTAGCAGCTTCTTGCTGGGCAGAGGTGGCAGAAGCAATGTTGGTGGAGAAAATTAGACTGTTGTTTAGCATCCCCTTGCCTTGCTTTGTGGAGAGTGCAGGTATGTGTTCCGGAAAACAGCAGGTTTTGATTTGCAAAATCAGAAGCTTTTTGCCAGAGAACTGTCTAAAGGGCAAACCAGAGGGCAGCCAGCAGCAAAACTATTTTCTAGCTTCAAAGGTGTTCCTTTCAAAGGCCAGTTTAAATCCTTGAAGTATTAAAGCTGTGAAAACAAATCAAGAGAAGAATGGAATGAAATTGTTCTTACCAAAATAGCAAGCCAGGTTCATATGCTTAGAAATAAAATTAACCAGAGCAGCGCAGAAGTTGCATTCACCTTGCTCTGTGGTGTTGAGTGAGCCAGTGCAGCCCGGGAAGTGCCGAATTATTGCACTTGGAGGGTGGTTGCTGCCAGGAGGGCTCGATGGGGACTGGGGAAGGAGTGGAAGGCTTTCCTTCAGTGGAGAAGTAAGAAGTGATGCTGTGGCCGGTCCTGTGGTGTGATTTACCTGTATGAGCCATATGGAGTAGCTGCGGTACCTTTTGATTGTACAATCAGCTCCTTGTTCAAACACTTTCAGTGAARCTGGTGTATCCTGGAAAGAATTAAGCATTTCTTTTAATGCTTTMTCTTTGGAATTTAAGCTTTTTGACTTCTTACATGGACATGCTTTCCCCAGCTATTTTAAGTAGTTAGCTTTGCTCCCTCCAACCCCACATAATCTGTGAGAATCCTGTATTTATGAAAAATACTGAGTGGATGGCCCTGATCCCCAGAAATGGGGCAGGGGAGGGCAGGTATACAGATATCTGTATTGCTCTGTCAGCATTTCTCGCTCTTAACCTGAAGGACCACAGAACAGGCTGAGAAAATTAATCCAGCACCAAAAGCTAGCTCGCTTGAAAAATCTACAGACTTTTCCAGACATTTCTTTTTCTCCCTGACACTTCCCATTAACTTATTTGCAGTTCCTGTTATGAGGAATTTACATTAAAAACTCAGGAAACCACTTAATGCTGTTTAAAACATAATGCTTTAGATGAATTGTTACTAAATGCACCTTTGTGTTTTTAAAGTATTTCAAATCTATTAAATAGCCGGGTTGGTTTCACATTACACATCATCACGACAATTCTGCTGAAAAGCCACCATTGAATCAAATCACGGTTACTTAATTCTCAACCATAGGTATGACGTTGATTCACGTTTAGGCGTAACTCCTCCTAACACACATAATTCTTAGCAGTTCAAAGACAGCTGTCTGACTGACAGCGGCGAATGATGATTAACTCACCCCTGTTCTCACATGAAAAGCTATTAATTACTATTATACACTCTTAAACTGAAAATACAGACTCCTTAGTCCTAGACAGATCCCAGGTGAACAGCTAGTTGACACCTCCTCTGAGAGAACCACCAGTATAACAAACATGTTTTCCTCTCCTTTGAACTTCTCAGCAGAAGAAAGGTGTCGCTGTCTTCACTTCAAAGGCAGCTGCCAATTATCTTCAAAACTGGCTGTGGAGCTGAGCTGGATGCGGAGGGCGGCCGGCCCTTCCTACGTACCTGTGTCCTGTCCTGAAGCAGACAGGCACTGTGCCGTGCACGGCCCAACCTCCAAACGCCAGCAAGGWCAGCCCCTTGCATTTGTTTTTTCTGTTGGTGAAATTCAGCTTCACTGGAGTGCCGCCTGGTTAACAGCAGCCACCATTATCAGACTGGGAACAAATGGGAGAGAAAGCCAGATCAAGCTGGCAGCCCAAATATTCTTGAGAGCCTTGGCAGGGAATAACTGTCCCATTTTGTTAAAATTAAAGTGATGGTGATGGGAGTGCTCAGCTTCTCTCAAGGTTTTAAATATTTTTGGGGGGAGTAATACATAAAAATTGCAGAAGTGCRGGAGTCTAGTTGAGGAGGATGATGATCTGTAATGTACAATGGCTGCTTTTGGTCTTTAAACTTCCACATTTTGAAGCAAGAAAAACTCTTCGAGGGAATCCTTCCTAGYGTTCCTTTTCTCCAGTTTGTTCTTTCCTTCTTTTTTAGATATATAAAACTAAAATAATCAACTGTCCTTGTTAATATAAGAACTTGTGCTGTGTATTCTARTATGAATCCAGCAACAGGCTATTAGTTCTCAGAAAATGTAGTAGCCACTCAAGCAGCAGTCCAAAAAGGGTAATTTCAAATGAGTTTTATAACCCAGGTACAATCACAGAGGTGCTGGAGTTGGAAGGGACTTCCATTTGGTCACCCGTCACCCTTCGCACCGCACGCAGGTCACTCGCCTTAGCGATGCCTGCCAGGACAGGGTCTGCTGCAGCAGCGTCACCAGTGAAAGGGCCATAAACCAGCCTCTGCAGCCTGTTCTATCGCGTAACTGCTCCTGCCGACTTTTTCCGGATACTTGTCACATTTCTTCCTTTTTGCAGCTCACATCCACTACTACTTTTTCTGCCCCTGTTTACTAACAAGAGTGTTTTGGTCCTTTTAGTCCCCGGGACAACTGAATTTACTGAAACTCCTCAGTAGGAAATGCAGTCCCCTTTGGTGTCTAGCATGGAACAGAACAAGGGATTTAGATATGTATCTATCTGAATTTCTTGAATATGAAATGCAGTTTGAAATATCTGTCCTTAAAATGCTGCTGGCTGCTTTTCAGGGCAGATCATACATGCTGTAAGAACTAGTAGCTGCATTAGGCTCAGAGAGAGCCTAAGCATAAATCCCTCTTCTTTCCAACCACATCCTGAGTGATTTTCATTGCTCCTCGCCTTTGCCTAATGGTGCCCCAGGCAACTTCCTTGTTACCCGGCGCTAAAAGAGCGATACAGTATTCTCCACACTGTACCCTACTATTTCCTACTTCTATTTTTGATCACTTGTGCGAAAACAGAAAAAAAGTAGCTGGGCAAAAATTCCTGATCCTTAGCGTATCACTCAGATTTGTGTTCAGACTTTCATGGGAAGTTGCATCAGTTGATCTCCTTGTTGCTTCTCAGATGCCTGTCTCTTATAGCATGAAACCAGCAACCTTCAATTTACAAAATCTTTGTCAAAAGTGCTATCTGGTTTTTTTTGTTTGTTTTGTTTTTGTTTTTTTAATGGTCTCCTGAGAAGAGCAYTTTTCAAGAGTACAGCAGATTTGCTATATTATTCTTGTGGTGTAGATGGTAGATGATACTTTCATGTATTTTGGCTTTTAGACTTTAACAAGTTTTAAGGTGAGATGGGATCAGTTTGATCAAAATTCATCCCTTCAAGCCAAACCAACCCACCAGTAAATAGAATTAGTGTATTCTCTAATACACTTCCAAAAAGTCAYGAAAAAGCCAAATGGCATTAAACAGATGAGTCTGGGAGATGTTGACTGATAAAGTTATCAAAGTGACATGTTAACCACTAATTAATGCRGTTCATACGTGTAGTTGAGTCTCACTTTTGTTTAGTTTTCTCCCTGGGAATGTCACATGGAAACATGAAATGTCTTCCAYGAGTGAAATTTTGGGCTCTGACTCGTGATCTTTGGCAATTAGTGTTGCAGTGATGTTAAAAAAAAAAAAAAAAAGGTGCTTCTTTCCTACTGTCTGCACCACTCATTAATTAAAATGCATGTTGCACAGGGAGCAAAAAAAAGTTTATTGTATGTGATTTAATATAAATAGCAATGCTACTTAACACGCACAGCTGAGATAGGAACCTCCTCCTTTGCTTGGGCTGAACTGGGGAAAACAAAATCAGAGATTGCTTCAGAGKAGGAGCAAAGAAACCTGAACAGACAAGACAAACTGGGATGGAGTGTCAAAATGACTTGCCTGATGCCACACGGGAGGTCAGTGACAGAGCTGGGACTACAACCCTGACAAATCACRGGCCTGTTTGGTCTTATTCTAGGGGATGGGGGGAAGGAAAATGAAACTGTTTTTTACGGAGCATGGTGTCCATAGCTGTTTCACACAGGCAGTAAAAAATACACTTAATTTATTCCTTATTATAAACTAATTTAAAGCAGGATTTCTAACACTAYTTTCTTTAATTTTACGAAAACACTTTAAATCTAGGGTTTTGCCTTAAAATTGCGACATAGTTTCCCTTTCTTAAAGTGGCACAAAAATTAAAAAAAAAAAAAATTGTAGTTCAAATGTTGATGTTCCAATCTTCATCCTTCATTCAACTTCTCCATCAAAAGTGACAAAGTTTGAAGGATCCACTACTTTATGTAAAAAATGAACTACAAAAAGAAATGCAAGAGAAAATGGGCCTTTAAGTTTTAGCTTAAATAAGATGCCTTGCGCTTGAGTTTCAATAGCTCTATGTATGAGATAACTAGGATCATCTCTATGAAATATTTTGGTACTTTTTAATAAGAAGAAACTATAAGCAGGCTGAATCATCACGAAACTTTACGTATTTTTAAAAAATCATGTTTGTTCAAATAGCGGCTTGAGCTACTTCTGTGAATGCTTGCAGTCCCAAGCACGCTGCAAGGCACTCGCTTTAAAAGTGGCCGTTCCCTTTGCCCAGAGGAGGCTCCCTGAGATCAGAGACCACCGGTGGCTGTAGAAGATGAAGCTCGGGCCGGCTGCAGGGTCACGTCTGCAGGACTCCCCTTGCGCCGCGGCGTGCCCTGCAAACGATGGTGGCCAGGCCTGGGCCTGTGGCCTTCCTTGCCCCCATGGCGTCTGCCCCCAGAAGAGWGCCCAGCCCAGGAAGAAGAGGCTGGAGGAGGCTCATGGAGTCCATCTGCAGTTTCTTTCTTGCCAAGTCAATGGAAAAGACCGCACGGACCGACCAGGAGCTTAGCGTGCTACTGCAGGGAAAGGCCTTCCCTCAGGGGGAGGCCGATGGCCCTCGCCTTCGGCCCTCCTTCAGCAGAGGACGAACGCAGGTCTCCCGGTCCTGCCCGTGCAGGTGAAGCTGGCTGCCGAGTGTCCCTTTGTACAYGCTTGTGGCCGAAAAAGGCTGGAAAACGGGGGACGCCTTCCCCTGCCAAGCTCGGAGAGGGGCTGCCCGGCCCCTCCGCCTCAGGCCCGGCCACGCTGCCCTGACAGGACGGACCGCTTCGCCTCCCGCCCGGGCTTCTCCGTGTGAGGAGCCCGGGAGACCCCSCCACAGCCCTCGGCGGCCCCTGGAGGAGCCGAGCCGGACAGGCGTGCGCGGCCGCCGGGGCAGGGCTGCGCCGGGGGCAGGGCGCGAACCGCCGCCGCCCCCCGCCCCCGGGCCAATGAGCAGGGAGGCAGGGGCCGACCCGGCCGCGCTATAAGAGCCGGGCCGGCTGGGGAGGCGGCAGTCCCCGGGCGAGGCCGTCGGGCGGGAGCGGCGTTTCCTGTCAGCGGGAAGGACCGTGTGGTGCGACCATGTGCGGTGAGTGACGGGGCCGCGGCTGCCGCCCCTCGCCRGCCGTCAGGGGCCGGGGCAGCCCGCGCCCACCGCAGCCCCTCGCCCTCCGGGCGGGACGGAGCTGGGGGCCTCCGCCGGCCGCGGCGGGGGTCGCTGGTAAGAGCGAGGTGCCCGCGGACAAAGCGGGCTGTGCCCGGGTCCGGCGGCCTCTTCTGCCCGGGTGCGGGACAAGGGCTGCTTTGTCCCCGAAGTGAGGGGTGTGGGGCTGCCCCGCTGTGGCAGCGGGTCCCGGGGCTGCGGAACCCCGCCGTGGCTGCCCCCAGCAGCGGGGTGSTTCGGGGCTGGCTCCGCTGCATCCATTTTGTGGGGTGGGGAGGGGGAGTGACCGGCTCCTGCGGTGGTGGCAGGTAAGGCAAAGCTCCTCCGTCCTGCCCCTCTTCCCAAGGAAGGGACGTGGCCTTTCTGCTCCCCACAGCCTCCTCGCCTCTCTGTGTCCTCCGTGTCCGGCTGCTTCTCCCTAGGTCCTGTGATGGGGAAACGTCCCGCTTGCCCCGCCCGGCTGCTCCGGGGGTGTCCGGGCGGCGTTGGTAACCTCTGCTCCTGGTGCGGACCCCTCACGCCTCGCTGCTTGGGCTGATGCACAGGCTTCTTGATGCGCTTGGCTCTGTCTTTCCTAATCCAGGAGTAGGGATTAGTTGTGACTCACTTCCCAACTGCGGCGATAGGAAGAGTTTGTGGTTTTCAAACAAAGGCAGTGAAGGAGCTTAATTCTTAGCTGATGTGAGTTTATTCACCTTCCTTTATCTAATAAAGATGAGATGGTGAAGATAATACTTACAGCATGTAGACAATTGCTTAGATATGCTTTGGATCAGATTAAAATAAAAGTGCGGGTTCGGAAGCTGCTAATGCAATGTTTTTTAGTTACGGAGGAAATTTTAGTGAAACTTTTCCTGTTCCTTCACTGAAACCTCCTCTCGGGTCTGGAAGGATACTGTTGTTGAAAGCAGAAAAATTTGCGCTTGTACTTCTTGGCCATCATGAACAAAACCTCTTTTGTAAGATGCAGACTGAAAGTGAGTGGTTACAGCTCCCAAAAACATATTTTCTGTGCTAGATATCTTTTCCCTGCCTCCCCATCCTCTTTAACTGTAACCTCAGAAAGAGCAAGGAGCCTAGCGAGTGTCTTCCCCTTGAATGGCAACACGAGGTGATGTTGTTTGAGCTCCTAGGTGACTCTCAGGTCCTTACCAATGAAACAAACTTGGTGTCTTCTAAACAAAACCCCTTCGGGTGGGACACTTGGCTCAGTGCCTAGGCAAACCAAAGGTATTGGTGGCAAGCACTAAGCRGTGAGACATATAATGCTAATATAAAAAACTTAGCTGGGCTGTATATTGATTGGGAAATGAGGGTGTTAACAGTRTTAAATGAGTTTGGTAAAACATCTAGCTTGGGGTAGAGTAACTGACTCAGTATGAAATGGCAAAGAGAGCAGCAGTTCACGAAGTGCAGTGAGAGTAGTGCTAGTTTTCTTCCCATCAGCATTTGGAGACCTTTTATGTGACATCTGTTGTCATGAAAGGTGTCCCTTATCTTCCTTGCTATGCTGGTCTGCTGTAGGAAGTGCAGGAGTTCTTGAGGTTGCAACCAACAGTTTCTAAATTACATTTTTTGTTYTATTTTTGCATATCTTTCCAGGTTTAAGTGCTGAAAATATGTCCTGTTGTGTTTTCTCTGACTTCAGGTAGCACATGAAGATTTAAACACATTGTTTTCTGTTTTGAAAATACATAGGTCACTAAATACTGCCATAAACATGCTCTTTAGGAAACAAAGTTGAGATGTTATCACACTCACATGTAAGAAAATAGTATAGCAAAAGTATGCAGGGTTTAAAAACCAGGTAAGGTGCTCTGAAACTGATGATCTACCTATTTTAAATCAAAATTAGTTTCACCAGGATATGAAGTTGAGACTGGGACTTTCTCAGAGCTAAGTTTCTGGCATCAGCAATGTGCTTGCCCCAGTAGAGGCATCCTTTTATTTAAAAAAAAAAATCATTAATTTTGTTCAAACTTCAAGTACAGGCTGCCCCCTTCTTGATTTTGGTGAAGTCTTGCAATTGCAAGAGTTCTTGTGGATTTTTCCCACCAAAAAAATTCTCAATGGACTTTTCCTCTTCTGGACATTCTGCTTGCAGTCCTGAGAGGGAAAGGGGAAAGTCTAGTCTTGATATGTACGTAAAGGGAGAGCCTTGCTTTCAGTGTCTGCACCTGATTAAAGCTGGGTTTAGTAATGTTTTAAGAACCCTCTGTTTCTGTTTTGAGTGTCTGATTCTAAAGGTAAGCCATACATGATTGACATTCATGCTTTTATGTAAACTCTCTAATTATGGAAAGTTATAAACTAGATTTAGCATTCAGGTCAAGAGAGCAATGCCTAGTAAAACACTTCTTAAATGCTTTCAGTGGATTCTATGTTTGTATGTATGACTTAGGAAAGTATTTCATTGCTTATGTTGTGCTGACAAACATTACCTTACTTGATACATATCACTGCAGTATTGCATTGGCTTGGAGAGTACTTGAGTCTTCATTGGGAAGGAGAGATGCAAGCTCTGGAAATTGCATCTAATAGCTTGGGGAGGCCATTATAAAGTAACTTGCGAGCATCACAAAACTCTCTTATGAGTATGATTCAACTAAGATTCAGTCATATTGGTTTGCTTCCAGAAGGAATTAAGCTACAAGAAGTCTTTATCAGAAGTTGTTTCTACATGAGTTGAGCAATGTGCTTTAAATCCAGCCAAAATGATGACTTAGTGGGGAAGAAAATATGCAAGTGGGTAAATCATGAAACAGAAAAGTACTAGAGAAACGGTGCTGAGAGTAAGATTTATTTCCTTTAACTGAGAGAGTTTATAATATATTCCTTGAGAAGTCAGGCTGCAGCTATTGCTTTCATTGTAAATGGCCTCTGGTAACCTCTGTGTCTTCTGATTCACGTGTGTGGAAGCACAGCTACAGTTCCCTGGGAACAAGGATCTTTTTAACAATTGCAGCACACTGGTAGCATTGTAAGGACGGTCCCGAAGGAAGGTTTTTCCTGGAGCTCTGTGTAGCCAGAGATGCCACATGGAACATACAAGGCTGATGCATCTAAAATACATTGTGAAATCTGGCCTAGAAAGTAGAGCTGGATCTGAAATGAGGTGTGTAGCAATGTTTTGGAATGATGTTGAGAAATTTGTATTGAAGAAATTGAAGAATGCTGCTCTTGAGGTTCGTGGTCAGTGCCAGAGAACGGTGAATATCTGTCTGGAAAAATGATCAACCAGCTCTCAGTCTAAGGTGACTGTATATAACTGGAGGCATTATTTTTCAAAGYGTCCATGAAAAACAGTATTTAGCTGTTCAAATTCCCAAATACCTCTTTAAATGCAGCTATTGTCTTAATATCTCCGTTAATGTTGGACACTCTAGAAGTAATTAGACCGGGCTCCTCATAAATCTCACTTCTGTAGCAGAAAAGCATTTTCCACCCTTTAATCCTTCCAAGATAAATTCAGAGACCAATGCGATAGTCTCTTAGTCTCACTGTCAAATCAATGGTATTAATGGCTTAAAACCAGTGGAGTAACCGAATTCACAACAATACTTATAAGGGAGATTTATTGGTGTATCATTATAACAGCTTCTTCTCTACAGCCATTTACAGTTCAAAAGCCTTAATTGAAGGGGAAGAGGGTGTTAAACTTCAAACAAAGGCTTTCTCTATTTAAAACACTTCCTTGTCTGAACTGCTTATCGGTTGAGCTCTTAAAGTCTGTTTTTTCCTAACTGTAGTCTCCAGTCCTGACTTGTTGCTTGGAGAAACTGTTGAAACAGTGAAATTAGACATTTCTGTTTTACTGGGGTACAGATGTGCAAGAGTTGATAAAAGGGCCTAATCTGTCCTTATAAATGCAGAAGTCCCAGGAAGAGCAGGAGGTAGAGAAAAGGAGTGGTTGTGTTTTCCTTTGCAGGTGACCTTTTTATTACACCTTTTCTAAAGATGAAACAACATCCCCCAAACTCCTCCTAATGAAAAAATGCTTGTGTACTTTTGCCTTCCAAAAAAAAAAATTGTGCGGAGGCGGCGAAGCAACCCCAAAACTAAAAAAGCCACTTCTTGGTTGATGACTGCTCTATTCAAGGGAGGAGGGATCAGACTTGCAGACTCTTCCAGGCTCTGTTTGCCGAGTAGGCGAGGAGTGAGTTCCCGTTTTCCCTGTGATGCCTGTGTAAGAGTTGACCTGAGTAACACGGGGYGAGCAAACAGATCTTACGTCTCTGTTGAGCTGGGTTTGGCCGGCAGCGTTGYGTTGAGGCAGCGCAAAGGGTGAATGCTTGTTTTTTGGGTGACCCTGGTTTTGTATCTTCTGTTTCTTTCCTTTGTTGTCCTATCCTTTTCACTTCTGCCCTTCCTTTATGTTTTCTTCTCTGTTCTCTTCCTGCTGCAAGTGACTGTTGATTAAGCTGGAGCCTTTCAGAAATAGATGTTGTGCCTAGTACCTACCCGTGGGTATTTAAGGCCATGACTTTGATTACAAAAGTCTCCTTGTGTTAGTACTGGTGAATATATTCCTTCTTTGAATGTCTAGTTTTAGATCTGGATATGAAATAGATCACAATGTTCCCATTTTCAGCTGCGTTTTTCATGAAAAGTAGAATTTTTTTAACTCTTGGTGGGTAACGTGAGGAGAGCAAAACTGGCCAGGAAAGCGTTTGTGTTTGCGTGGTGAAAATGAGGGTCCTGATTCCTTTGTTGTATTTGAACTCTTTCCATTTAAAAACCCAGTAGGAAGAATTGTACTAAATGGGAGGTGGGGTCCCTCTAGGACCTCTCTGTGATGCTAGTTTTAAAGGGTTTTAAATTGAGTCTGAAGGGATACAAACTCTAAAAAGATCTTTGCTTCTTTTTACCCCCTTCCTCTTTTCTCTTTAAACAGGAATTTTTGCTTATCTAAACTACAGAGTGCCTCGGACTCGGAAGGAAATATTTGAAACCCTGATAAAAGGATTACAGAGACTGGAATATAGAGGATATGATTCTGCAGGTATGTAAATGAACTCAGCAAATTAATTTTAGCAACCAGTAGCTACCTCTGTGACTTTTTGGGTGCTTTCAACTTCTGTGTTTTGGATTTGTTTTTTTTTGTTTGGGTGGTGTTTTTTTTTTTTTGTCCTGCAGATTGAAAGATCAGAGCTAATTACCTTTATTATTGGATTTTCTTTGTCCGCTTTTCTCAGGACTTTAAACTGTGTGTTTAGCTCTGTAATCTGATGGTGGTTGAGGTTTAGTACACATAAGCAAAGCAAACGGGGTGTGAGGAAGGAGACCTCCATACAGGATCATGTAGTTTGTGCCTCAGCCTCTTTTGTGCGTGAGTCCCAGAGAAAGGATGAAGAAGATTAAACTTGTCTTTAAATTTGAGTTGGCCAATTTTCATTGGGCAAAATATATCAGTCTGCCCTCAAGCAAAATCTGAGATGGCTCATGTATATTTTCATCTGTGCAGTGGATATAGACTTCATTTAGTTTGATTTGAACGTATCCGAGTCTAGTGACAGACTTCAAGTATATCCCATTGCAGGATAATGTTAAAATAACTGTTTCACTCGCGTGTGTTGTCTGTATTTTCTCAGCATTGTTTTCATCCAGTGTATTTCATGCTTTAAATAACACTTGTGACTGTGTCCTGTACTGTAGGAGTGGCAGTTGATGGAAATAATAATGAAGATAAAGAAAGGTTCATCAAACTAGTTAAGAAAAGAGGAAAAGTGAAGGCCCTGGAAGAAGAGTTGTACAGTAGGTGTCTTAAAAATTACCTCTTTACTTTGGCCTGCCAGTCAGATAATAACTGCATCTCTGCAGAAAGTCAGACCATGAAATTACAGTTATGATTTTGTACCAGAAATGACTGCATTGTGTAATCCAATGGCAGTTAAATTGTTTGTGCCCCMCAACTCTGCACTTGAAAAGCAAGTTGATCTTTAGGTATAGTGCTGTGAAATTATCAGTCTACTCTCCCATCTTTTGGTTGCTTCCTTGTTCAAGACTTGGGCTCCCTTGGTGCTTTACTCGGATGATTTCTCTGCTTGGTAGCCAAAATATCAGAACACGGACTCTGACAGAATTTATGAGTATTTAAGCATCTGGCTGTCATCACAATCTGCTTTATGCAGTGCTTCCATCTGTGAAGAACTGAAGTTGTGTTTTAATACGTTTACATTATAATTTATAGTAATGTGGTCTGTTAGCCTAGCTGTTAGTATTGGCTGCAAATGCTTGAGTCTTGGCAAACAAAGTTTTAATCACAGTAGCTTTAACTATCTGAAGTGGAGTRTCAAGAAAACAAATGGTTTAAAAGAAAGCCAGAGGATAACTTTTAGATTTTTGCCTGTAGGAATTCTCTTATTGTTTTACTAATTGTGTGTGTGTGAGAGAGAGAGAGAGGCTCAACTTTAAATATTCAGTAAACTGAATTTCTTGTGTATAGAACAAGATGACCTGGATTCAAAAGCAGATTTTGAAACACATTTTGGAATTGCTCATACTCGCTGGGCGACCCATGGAGTACCAAGTGCAATAAACAGTCACCCTCAGAGATCAGATAAAAGCAATGGTATGTAATCTCTGCAGCACTCTGGAACTGTAGGAATGGTTGAACCCACATAGTACATACGTACTCTCTTCTTACTAGCGTTATGGTATCTATTTTGTATACTAGGGCTAAGTTGTTGCTATTCTACCTAGGTTAGACACTTTTACAATAAAATAGACTCTTCTGAGGCTAAAGTAACATTGTAAAAGATTAATGAGATCTGTTTTCTGAAAATTGTTGCAAGTTAGTCAAAGGACAACATCCTTGTTTTGAAAGGTAAGACTCTGAAAATGTAAGTGCATCAATATTGTCGGGGCTGGAAAAGGGAGACTTCGTGTCATTTTTCACTTGAATAGCACCAAGCCATCTCTGCTGGGTGTAGTTTAAAACTGTCTTGGTGATTTGGAGCAACCTTCATATGCTTTCAGAATTTGTAAGCTTCTGCTTTCTGTTGCCCATGTTATGATAAACTGTAGATCTGAAAGCTATAGCAGGTGGTTTCTAGTGTACTTCTAAGCTTTTTTCCCTCTAATTTTGTGTTCCGAGTTAAATATTTTATCTTTCCATTACTGATGTATATATATTTTTTTCCTTTTAGAATTTGTTGTTATCCATAATGGAATCATCACGAATTATAAGGACCTGAGAAAATTTTTGGTGAGTCTGTGACAACTKGATTCTAAAACTATAAAGTAAATGCCCCACCAACTACTGTCATATCTTTCATGACTTTGTTGGAATCTGAATTCAAGTTTCTTGATATCATCTATAAAATAGTAGTGTGAAGGAGTCTGCCTAATAAAGATAYGCGGGAGCTGGTGAAGTGCAATATGTTCTTGTAATCCTAAAYGCAAAGTACTTACGAGTAGAGTAGCAATTTGCGCTCAAATTGTTTGAGAGGGTGTGTGGAGTGGGGTCCCTCCTGCCTCTTGTTGCTTGACAGATGCTAAGCAAGTCTTACTACATCTTATTACAGTATTTCTGAGAGAGTAAGCTATGACAAGATAAGTCTTTATATTTAATCTATAGTGATATATATCCACTAGTCCAGTGTAGTGCTCCAAGCAGTCTGTCTTACTGTGCAGTTTCTGGTGGGAGATAGCTGAAAGGCTTGTTAGTGTTTCTCACCTGAGGATGAAAACACTTTTTACTCTTCTATATGATATTTCAGGAGAGCAAAGGCTATGAATTTGAATCTGAAACGGATACAGAAGCGATCCCCAAATTGATCAAATACATGTATGACAACAGAGAGAGCGAGGACACCAGTTTCTCAGCCTTGGTGGAAAGAGTTATTCAACAGTTGGTAAGTGGGAAGTCCCTTTTTTCCTGTACTAAAGTATAAGTTATTTGTGGGGTTCCTTAGTATTCTGCATTTATGTATTTAGATCTTCTGCAGGAGTCCTTAGAAGGTGCTGCAAATAAYGCTTTTTGGCCTCTAAACAATGCTTAATAGACCAAGAAATTAGATTAAAATTTTGGAAACTTCAAAGGCTTTTCAATGGTAAATTTTTAAATTGCATTAGCAGTGGTTTTTGGTTTTGTTTTTCTAAAGCAAGAGGTTATCACAGTTTTTTAATGAAGCAGCTTAATTAAAAAAAATTGTAGGAGCCTCTGGGGGTTGAAATCTCTCATAAAGGGCAGTGTGTTCTTAAAGGCTATTCTGATCATGTTAAAACACTGCTGTGATTCAAGTTCGCCTAATAGTATACCTTGGCGCCCGTAGTTGGAAATAGAT
This sequence comes from Oceanodroma leucorhoa, assembly GCA_030449065.1. NCBI lineage: Eukaryota > Metazoa > Chordata > Aves > Procellariiformes > Oceanodroma > Oceanodroma leucorhoa. The sequence goes on from JASVER010000092.1 coordinate 1,099,108, forward strand.
CTAACAAGCTGTACTGATTCATGGCGTAGCTGGTTCCCAAACTGTGAAGTGGAAATCTACTGTTACTTAGTATGTGAACGCTTAAAAACTTCGATAGATGCACTGCAAACTGGAGAAAGCTTGCTTTGTTTCCTCCCCCAGTCTCTGGGCAAATGTTTTCCCTCCCCTCCCTGCAGTTTCTTACACTTCTTTCACCTCCCCTTTCCCTTCTCTGAAGCAGCTCTGTAGGATTCTCCTAGAGCAGGGCTGGAATACGCAGGAAGTAAAGGCYTGTATGGGTCAGGTGGGAATAGTGGTGCAGCCGCCTCGTTGAGGGGAGGGGAAGGGTGGCTTCACCCGGGCGCAGAAGCAGCAGAAGAGCAGTCTCGGACTGGAGTCCCTGCGAGAGGAGGGACTGTTACCACCTCTCTTCTGTTTGCAAGGTGGCGAGCTTTTGCTCCTGCTTTTGGAATGCTCCTCAAGTTTGCAAGCTGCGTTAATGCTATAGAGTGGTTGATTGTGTGCTCCTGTTTTTGTTCTTGTGTTGTGGATTTTGATTTTTTTTTTTTCTTTTCTGGTGGAGGGKTTTTTTTGGGGGGGAAATAGGTTAGTGAGAATTTGCTGCTTAAACTAGAATTAATAACTCCAAAATTTTAGCTGAAAATGCATGATAAAATGCAGCTACATGCACATTGTTATTAAAAGTCTTACTAAAAGTAAATGTCTAACARTCTTCATGTTGATTAAGAGTAACATCTCGGAGACTTTCTTAACCCTTGCATTGGAAGGTATTGTTTTTATTTATAAAGAGAGGCTAAGTGCTCACTTCCTGATCTTTCCGCTGTTGCACTCTTAGGTGCCTGTTAGCTTGTGCTGCTCCGTGACCAATTCCTTTAAAGGTGCAGTCTGCCCTCCAGGAGGAGATTCCTGATAGTAGTAAAGAGCTTTCYTTCACAGCCTCCTCAGGAAGAGGGGCCCCAGTTTAATGAGATGCAACTAAGTGAGATAAGTTGTTTAGGATTCTTTTTTTTCTCTTCTGTTTGCATGGTTTCCAGGAAGGTGCTTTTGCATTGGTTTTCAAGAGCATCCATTACCCAGGTGAAGCTGTTGCTACCAGGTTAGTAAAAGTCCATTTTATACATAATTCATGCTTTTTTAGGTAAAAAAAAAAAAAAAAAGCTAACATCTCTTAACAAAACAACCCTAGAATACTGATGTTTAAAGTGCTTAATTAACCAAAGCTCAGAAGGTGGATAGCTGCAYGAGTGGAATCTTTGTGAAGTGCAGTAAAGCTCTGCTGAGCATCTCTTCAGCTGACTATTAAATATAACTTAATTTGAGCTGTACTGACTGCAGGTCACAGAATTTCCAGAGGCTTGTGTTGATTCTCTATAGTCTTTAACTTGAGTTTGTTTAATAAATTAGATGTGACTACTCACTTTTTGAGGATGCAAAGACTGTAGTGAAAAGTAATCAGATGATGTTTTCTTGCTTCATGCAAAYACACTTTTGGCTGGAGATCGTCCAAATGACGCACTCAGAAGAATGTGCCACTGACAAACTCATTCCCGTAGTCTCTCCTTTTATCTGTCACAGTGTGTCAATAAGGAAGCTCAGCGTATCCTCTGTTTCTAAGGTTGTATTAAGAGTGCACTAATGTTCCTCCTATATCAAAAAGAGGAGGGAAAGGGGATGGTTCAATTTTACTTCACACTGAATAAAGACGGAGAGAAATATGTTCAGGTTGCCTAAAAAGCCATCACACTAATAGGTTATACAAATAGTGTTCTATAGCTGTCATAGCATTTATGAGTTTYTTCTGTATAAGTTCTACTTTTATTTATGACTTGGAAAACAACTTTCAGGAAATGTAAAGATATTAAAGTAGCAAGTGAAGTAGCAGTGGGAATAAAGACTCTTTTATACTACAACCAAAAAGCCCATTGCTTCTGTGGTCTAAAATAGGACTATATTAAAATTGTGAAAAAGCCAGCTGTGCCATCACTCTAACTGGAGAACATCATCTGAAATGAACTATTCTGTATGTGGTTCAGGTTTGGGTTTCTAGGACTGAGGGGATTAAGAGAAGCTAAAGTTTGTAATCCGAGATGTTGGGGGGGGTGTGAATTACTGTCTTATTCCTGTGAGATTTTTTTTTAAATAAGCTCTTCAATATGGCATGTGACCCGTATAATTAAAAAATTATCTCAATATTCTACAGTTTCAGAGGTGCAGTTGACCTTTCTGAGTTTGAAAGGCTAAAGGGTGGAACAGTATTTCAACAGGAAAGAGCGCTGGAGCTTATTGCTGGCTCACTTCAGAGGCAGAGTAAGCTTTGTTTAAAAAYGGTATTCAAATTAGTGCCTGTGCTAAGCTGTTTTGTGATTACTGGAAGGAAAACAACTAGTTCATATACATTTTCCTCTACCTGGGTGAAGTTCATGCGGAAAGAATCACCAAGGTATATGGCACTTATTCATATAATAATATTTGGCGAATCTTACAGAAACAAACCAAATTTATATAACTCCTGCCATGTATTGGTTGAGGAGGATCTTCCTATTTATGAAGCCAGATGGGATATTGTCTTTCAACTTCACAGATGTCCTTTGACTTCTTTGTATGCACCTTTCTCTTTATAAACTTGCATGTTTTCCCTTTGTAGGAGAGGGAGTCCTTTACTCATTGGGGTTAGGAGCAAGTACAAGCTCTCCACTGAACAGATTCCTGTTTTATATAGAACGTGTAAGTTGATAAATCCAATTACATTATTTTTAAGAGCCAAAATTATTGTTACTTTATGATTAGAAATTAGGTTAATTGGCMTTTGTACTATAAAACTACCAGCTGATGCCCCAAATAGCTTCTTAGTGGAGGGTATTCTATTTTTATACTACTGAATGTGTAGTTCATGTGAAAGTCTCATCCCCTCAAAATACTTGTGTAACTGTGATACCCTGAACCTGTATAGTCTGTAATCTCTAACTTGAACAGATCTAGTTTTGCATTTAAAGTGTCTCATTTCTTTAATAGGCAACATTGAGAATGTGAAGAACATATGCAATTCACGAATGAAAAGACTGGACAGCTCTACCTGCCTTCATGCTGTTGGGGATAAGGCAGTAGAATTCTTCTTTGCTTCAGATGCAAGGTAGTAAAAGTACTTAAACGTTTCTCAAAATACTGTTTTTGTTTAGAAGTGAGGTAGTTTTGGAAAACTTACGCTGTCTTGCTGTTGTACAGTTGTTTTTTGATAGAATAGCTTCTAATCCAGGTAACTTCATAAAGCCCCCAGAYTAAGGTACTTGAAAAATGTGAAGGCTTGACATCAGCATTTGAACTGCAAACAAGTGCAATATCTGCCAGTTGCTAAGCTCTGTGTAAAATACATCCAGGAGGGTAAGCTGGGTACAAATAGACTATCAGCTGAGTATTTGGGCAGACTATAGGTTAGTCTGGGTTTTGGCATTTTAATCCAGCTATCAGAGGAGGAAATAGTGGTGTGGTTCCAAACTTAGCAGGAACCTGGACATCAGGTATGCATTTATCTCAGAAACAAGATAGTGACCATAGGGGTCCATCAGGGACACTGGGAGGCAAGATCAGATCAGCAGGAACTTGCTGATGCGAGGTGCCGTGCTGTGGTTCCTGCGCCTTCTGCTCCGGGTTCCTGTGAGAGTGCAGGAGGAGCAGCAGATGGAGCCATTTCCTTTACGATGGCTCTATCTGTAGTTATGTCCAAAAGGAAGATAGAAGCGGGGCTGGAAGTGCTGTGTGGCGTATTTAATTGCTTTGAGGAGTGCTGCTACCAACTCTTACTGACATGTCAGGTTTGTCTTGCTTCTGTTTTTTTCTGTAGTGCTGTTATTGAGCACACCAACAGAGTAATTTTCTTAGAAGATGATGACATTGCAGCAGTAACGGATGGGAAGCTTTCAATTCACCGTCTCGAGCGTTCAGCTAGTGATGATCCTTCCCGGGCCATCCAAACCTTGCAGATGGAATTGCAGCAGATCATGAAGGGTGGGTTGAAACATCTGTAAATGAGTATCATCAAAGATGGATAGTTACTGACTGTTTGTGTAGTAGATAAGGCAGAAAACTGCTAATTTGTGGTGAAAATGACCTGATATTTAGGCTGTTTGTATTGGGAGCTGGCAATTCAAAGCTTTTAAGACCCTACCCATTTTTAGCCTTGGAAAAGTCCTAGATACTTCTATTCATTTCAATATTTAGTGAAAATATAACTAATGTTAGCATGTTGTTGTAGTTGTTGGCAAACTTTGACTGTAAACTAAGAACTGAAGTGAAATACAGAAGTTCCCTTAAAAAGGAATTAAGTTCCTTTGTCAGTGTTGGGAAATGAAACCAACGAAATGAAGCAAACTACCAATCCCTCCTTTCTTCTCACCTATTCCTAAGCTTTCGTTTAAGCTAATACAGTCAACTTAAATTAGCTTGCTACCACAGGTCGTCTTAGAAGTCGTCTCTTTGCAACTGTAATAGACTTCAAGTAACAAACCTAGGCATTACCATGTAATGTTTTTCTAAACAGGTAACTTCAGTGCATTCATGCAAAAGGAAATTTTTGAACAACCGGAATCAGTTGTCAATACGATGAGAGGCAGGGTGAATTTCGAGAGCAGCACAGGTAACTCAGAACAGGCGTTCAAGCTGCACTAAGCCTGCAAATTTTCAACATGTTAACTAGAAAATAAAATACACCATTGATATATGATTTGTTTGTTTGTTTGTTTACAGTTCTGCTGGGGGGGCTGAAGGATCATTTAAAAGAAATCAGAAGATGCCGAAGACTGATCATTATTGGCTGTGGGACCAGTTACCACGCCGCAGTAGCTGTATGTTCAGCCTTAGCTGAAACGCATATATAACTCCTAGTTGCTGGGCTTTTAGACAACAGCTCTTCATATGCTTTTTCTTCTATATCTCAAACTTTSCCTTTCGTTGAGGGGTCTCACCCTTTTATTTAGTTTTCCTTTTTGCCACATTCTTTATTAATGCTTCCAATGCTGTTACCTACCATGCTAGAAATTAACTTTTTTCACCTTGGTTTTTAAAGCTCTGGTGAGCTGTAATTATCAATTTTCATAATAAGAATCCATTTAGATTATCTCTGACTCTTAAGATTTCAAGACTTTTATGGGTGGCAATATTAACAAATACTGTGTGCTGCTTGAATACAGACTCGACAAGTATTGGAAGAATTAACTGAATTACCAGTGATGGTGGAACTTGCTAGTGACTTCCTGGATAGAAACACACCTGTATTCAGAGATGACGTGTGCTTTTTTATAAGTCAGTCAGGTGAGCTGCATTTACTGTTTGTCTTTAGTTGAGTGAAAACTGTAGAAAATTTAAAAAAGCCAATAATTTATTACTTTCTACATATTCCAAAGGARGACGATGGTTAATGGGCCAGATTTCTATTGAATGAAAGTTTCTTTCAGACTTGATTCAAATATATAGACAATGAGTGAGTGCTGAAAGATTGTTTTCAGTTGCATTTTGCATTGTGTARGTGTGGATGCAGTTATTTAGAACACACTTGTGTAGAATGTTATGCTTTTCAGGGATCATTACTATCCTCTGTCAACCTGAAGTCAAGATGTAAATGTTTTCCAGGTGAAACTGCAGATACGCTTATGGCCTTGAGGTATTGTAAAGAACGTCGTGCTCTAACAGTTGGCATCACAAACACGGTCGGAAGCTCGATATCCAGGGAGACTGACTGTGGTGTACATATCAATGCAGGGCCCGAGATAGGTGTGGCAAGCACAAAGGTAATCACTGTTCAGTGTTTGACTTTCGTACTTCAGCCCTGTGGAATCCAATTAAAATTCTAATTGTAGCACTTCAAACTGAGATCATACTAACTCTCTGCAGACTTAGCTGCTAAATGTTTTGTTTTGTCTGYAGGCTTATACCAGCCAGTTCGTGTCTCTTGTAATGTTTGGCCTAATGATGTCTGAAGACAGAATTTCCTTGCAGAAAMGGAGACAGGAAATCATTAGTGGACTAAAATCATTGCCAGGTATATTGATATCTTTGGTCTGAGGAGGGATAGGGGGTGTTGTTTAATGGCATTAGTAAAATATTAGTAAAATACTACACGGGGATGTTCCTTTCTCATTTAAGTTTCGCTCTCCCACTCCTCCTGAAAGGTAGACAATATAAGAAAAATGGACTATTAGTTTCTGCACTAATTGCCAATTTTACAAGGTGGCTTCCAAGAAACTTGGCAGGAAGATCAGAATTTTCATGGGTTGGGTTTTCTAGTTACAATAAGRTAGTTTTGTATGAGAAATATTACTTGATCTCCTAATTTGATAACTTCAAATTTTTAAAGCATTTCACTTTAAATCAGGATAGATAAAAGGAGGCTAATTCAAGGTGACTTTAAAATGAATGTTCACAACTTCCTTTAGAAATACAAATGGGATTTATGAGCACTGCTTAAACCAATAGTTGATTTAAATTTGTTACTGTAAATAAGGCTGGGGAAAATACCCTTAAACTGCGGTCAAAGAYGCAAAGTTAATGGTTGAATTATATTAAGTGTGTTTGTTCTAATAGATCATTAGAACATCCTACTACAAGCAAACTATTTTTTTCCAATTAAAAAAGTTTTTAATACGTGCTTTTTGTGTGCCCCAATAGAGATGATTAAAGAAGTCTTGTCCTTGGATGAGAAGATACATGATTTGGCTCTTGAACTGTACAAACAAAGATCGCTGCTGGTTATGGGTCGTGGATATAATTATGCCACTTGTCTGGAAGGAGCTCTGGTAGGAACCTCTCAATATTGTTGGATGATATTTAAAATGAGCTTTTGTGGCTGCTGCAACATAGTTTATTTCTAATATTTCATTACAACTTAATTCTGCTGCAGTAAAACTGCTGTATATAACAGAGCATTTAGTCCTGTTCGATTGAACAAATACATRAGGTGAACCTGGATACAATATCAGTTTCTTGTTTCTTTCACATAATAAATGCAGTGTTTAATGAATCGATTTTAAAAAAAGCAAACAATTTAAAATGCTGACCCATTTGAAAATAACATCAGAAAAACACAATGTGCTGATGTTCAGATGAGGTGCTCATGCAGGAAACTCACAAATTACATTGTGAACCTTCTGGTGGAATGGACRCATATCCATCTCTCAGAAGTTTGGAATGTTAAAGGTAGACTGCATTAGCCAAGGTTGTGCTGGGTGTTCGGTGCTTAAAGTTCCTGTTGATTACTCCATTTCTTTATCTGCAAATGCATGTGCGTGGGCAAGCTCTGCTTCCACCAGCAGCCTGCTAGAAATCCCAGCAGACAAGCTTGTCTGTTTTCACTATTAACTGATCTTTGAAAATACCAACTTGATACAGTATGTCTGTATTTAAGTGGCAGATGTATAGCCTTGGTGTTTTGCTTCTTGTGGCTTTTATTTCTCATCTGATTTACTAGTAACTTGATGGCATTTGCTTTTTTTAGAAAATAAAAGAAATCACCTATATGCACTCTGAAGGTATCCTGGCTGGTGAGCTGAAACACGGGCCGTTAGCCCTAATAGATAAACAAATGCCTGTTATCATGGTGATAATGAAGGATCCTTGTTTCACCAAGTGCCAGAATGCTCTGCAACAGGTCACTGCTCGACAGGTAAGCTGTTTAASTAATACAGTGTCATAGGGAAGGACATTGTGCACGTTGTATTTCTGCTGCCTCAGAAAAAGGATGTATTGGTGTTTTGGTTTTTTTTCTTTTTTTTTCCTCCTAATTAAGTTATAAATAAGATGCTATACCTGCATTGTAGGTTGTCATTAAGGGTTAACACCAGTAGTGAAAACTGATTGCATGTGGGTCGTTTGTTTGGGGTTTTTGTTTGTTTGTTTTGAAGCAAATGAAATAATGTTAAAACTCTACAATTCAAGGCTTACAAAACAGTGAATGACAGAAGTTATTATGCAAAACTGGCATTGTCTTTGTTAGCTACCTCAGCATCTTCAAACATACTGCAGGCATGCTGTGAGCCAATATTTCAAAGCAGTTGTAAGCCAGCTCTTCACTTAACACTGCAAAATTTTATTTTCAGGGTCGTCCAATCATTCTGTGTTCTAAAGAAGACACGGAAAGCTCAAAATTTGCCTACAAAACCATTGAGCTGCCTCATACAGTTGACTGCCTTCAAGGAGTCTTGAGTGTTATTCCTCTCCAGTTGCTTTCATTCCACCTGGCTGTTCTCAGAGGATACGATGTAAGTGCTTTCTGTATTTAACACTCCAGTTAGTGCAGTTCTGAACTTACTTCTACCAGTGTAAAGTGAGAGATCCAGTTATATGGCATATCTAACAAAGGACTATGATAATAGTTAGTGGAGCTTATAGTGACTCTGGCAGTAGAGGTGGCATTTCAGTGCCAATTCTTCAGCTTTATATTTTTTTAATTGGTATCCTTCTAAAAAAATTATATTTATAATTTGCTTAGTTTGATTAGTTAAGAATAGAGATAAGACTTCTTCAGAAAACTAAATCTTAAAATGTGATATTGCACTTTAACTTAGAATAGTTCAGTGCTTTGTACAGCATAGTTTGTTGACGCTGGCTAGGTGTGTCAGTCTGATAATCATGACTGCTTTGGAAAGGTACCCCCTGCAAAACAAATATGTATTTGTTAGGAGGGTTTTGGAAGCAAGGATGAATTCAACAGTGAGTCATTATTTGCAGATCTATAGTCTCTTGTGTGTGTTAATGATTTCTGCTTTATTCTAGACACATTAGGAAGTCTAAAAAACCACACTAAATGACCTGTCAAATGCAGAATGTCAGTATTATTCTGTCATATACTGAAAGTCTGTCTCTTCATTCTAGGTGGACTTTCCAAGAAATTTGGCCAAATCTGTTACTGTAGAATAACAGCCAAGAACAGCTGATGTTTTTGTCACCACACCTCTGAGTTATACTTGTAGAAATGTGTTGTTCTGAATTGATAGGGACACGTTTTTCTAAAGAGAATGACAGTGCTAACTGGAAAGTGTCAGAAGGATTTATCTTGCAGCTTTAAAAGCTTTTGATGTGCCTTGTACCCAAGTGCTTCTGCTCACAGCAAATACTCCTCTAAGTCCTGAAATTGCCAAAGAAGATAAAAATTGTTTACACATGGTATACCAAATGAACTTTTCTACTGTGCAATATATATATATACAGCTCTCTTCAGAGTAACTGTGAACATTTTTTTAGCCTACACTACTTAACTAGTTTTAAAGATATAGTATTTATAACTACAATTGTATAGCTTTTTTAAGTTATTTTTTTAGTACATTGCTTATCTGTAGCATTGGTAATGCTCAGAATGTAAATACTGAGCATGTTGACACTTGTGTACAGTTGTTAGGGTTTTTTTCGTACTTCAGCCTCAAACTGGATATTTGTYGTCCCTCTTCCTCCCCAGCTTCCCCTCCCCCCTCTGCATCTGTGTTTCGTATTTAACCAGTCATTTGCAAAGCTCTTCTGTGGCTGTAAATTCCCAGCTATGTTTTAAATTTCTGCTTCTTTCAAGTAATTATTTGAAAAGCCTGAGCAACATTTTGTTTTGTATGCCACCCCTGCTCTTATTTGCATAACATTTACAGTGCAACAAAATAAGGGAACTGGGTGTCTTTCAAGTGATACTTCCGTTTGAAGAGTGTACAATGAAATTACAATGCAAGTAAAAGATTATATAATTATTCTTGTTTCATGTTTGGTGTTTTTTTTTTTGTTTGGGGGGCAGGGGGTTTGTTGTTTTGTTGTTTTTTGTTGGTGTTTTTTGTTTTTTGTTGTTTTGTTTTTTGGTTTTTTTTTTAGCTTGATGACTCCTCATCTCAGGTCTGAACCCAGGTACAACACCACAGTACTCTGATACAAGCAGGAGAACTGTGTTCTCCCCCAGTCTTGCCTAAATCCTGATATCAGAGTTCTTTCCTCTGTTCCTTGGGTTAGTTCTTTCCGTGTCATATAGGTCTCCCACCTTACTTTTCCTTATCCAGCAGCTGTGTTTCAAAATAATGTGTCAGGTTTGGGTAGCTTGCTCCATCTCACCATCTTTCTGAAGCACATGAGAATTGAATTTAGTGACTGTTCATCAGTGTTTTGCCAGATACGTACTGATACAGCAGCGTAATCTCTGATTGTAGCTCCAACTGTAGTTCACATCAGCTATTGATTAAACCTTTGTATTTTACCTTCTGCCTAGGTAGATGAATGTGGGAAGAAATTTCCTGCAGGTTAAAATAGAAGCTGTGTCTGTATTTTTACATGCGCTGTTTATGGTCATAAAGCTGCCTCCTTGGCCAAGAAAAAATTGCCATAAACTTGCATTTAATGTAGTATCTGAACTACAGCTACTAGAATACATAYATGTAAAAAACCCCAAAACCCTACACCGGCAAATATGGGAACACCAAGTACATCTTCCAGCTAGGACTAAAGCACTATTTTATTAACGTATCTATTTGCAAAAGCACGCTTTGCTGACTGTGAAACTAACTAGCAGTAGGAAGCATCTATAAACCTCAAAGAAATAAGGCAGACACACACACATGAAGTTCTCTGCTCATTTGTTATTTTGGAACAGTCAGAAATCATAATATTTAATTTCTGCATCTTATTAACTAAATCCTTGACTAGTAAAGTTTTTTTTTATGATGTTCCCCTGCAGGCTTGCTTCTAAATAGAGATGGTGGAATGCTTCTGTAGGTTAACAGCTTGAAAGTGTTACACTAGCGTGTTGTAATAGGAGCTTCTTACTGGAAACTGCTCTAGTACTTTTTATAACCACATAAAAGAACCTAAATCGTAATGAAAAGCATAGTGACAATCTGACCTAGATGCCAAGAATACRTAACTCAGTACCCGACATGTTTTGGTAAGTGATGCAGAGGCCCCTTTTACTGTCTAGAATTAGTRTCCTCTTCATATTAAAAAGTGGAGCTATTAAAGGAAACTGATGTCATCTAGTCTATATGATACATTAAAATGATAAAAAAAAAAACCCAGGTGTTTTTCTAAAATCATCTATGAGAATAGAAATCACAGAAAAGAAAGTTCTCGTGAGTCCTAGGAGAGGTGGAAAAATATACTGAGTTTATTTTTAGTYGGCACCTGTTTTCAAAAACGAGCAGTCCTAATGTCAAGGCAGGTGGCATGGTAATGTATAGGCAGGTTATGATTTTCGAGTGGGGTCACAAAGAGCTGGGCTACCCAGGGCGGGAATAAATCCCTTCCCTTCTGAACCACCCCCGGAAAAGCCGTGAGGAGCCCATGCCCAGGGCTCGGGGCCATCGCAGACCCAACGGGTCGGGGCTTGCAGCGGCACTGACCCCGCACTGGGGGACTGGGCGCTCTGGTGTCACCCCGAAGCATGGAGGTGAGGTGACCGTGGTGTGCTGTGGCAGGCTGCCCACGCCTGATGTCACTTCGTTGCGGCGCTCTGAGGGTTTCCTACACATGGGAGGTGTTCACCTCACGGAGCACTCCTCCCCGCTTGCTGGAGCAGGGCGGCTGTCACGATTAGTGCCATAGAAACTCAGCATAAGCCACTGCTGTGAGGTGACATCATAAATATGGTGACAGGTTGACGTGTGATGATGACATCACGCCAGGGGGGCGAGGCTGCGCCCGCACTGGCCTGAGCTCCCCTGTCTCACTGCAGTCCTTCACCGCCCTCCCTTATGTAGCGGCCAGTAGGTCCCGCCCCCAAGCTCGATTGGTTGCGCTTCGYCGGCAGAGGGCTACGATTGGGCTGAACGGCTGCCTGTCAGCGGGCGCAGGCCTGGCGCGGCCCGTGCGGAGCGCCGGGAGGCCATTGTGGCTGGGGCAGCTCTGCGCGCCGGAGGAGGAGGYGGCCGCGGCCCGCCAGCGCCGCGCCCCGTCCCGCCGCAGCCCGACCGAGGGAGGAGACGGTGAGGGAGGCCGCCGRGAGGGGGGCCCTGCGGGCGGCGGGGCTGGAGCCGAGCGGGACGAGCTCCCGGCCGCGGGGCCGGCCCTGGGGCGACCGGGAGTCCCCGGCTTCTCCCGCGGGCCCCGCCCGCCGAGGCGCGGGCAGAGCCGGGGCTCCCCGCGTGCCGCCGGCCAGGCAGGGAGGAGGGCGGCGGGAGCGACACGAACGACGCGGCGAGGCTGGGGGCCCTTCCTCCCGCGGGGCTGCCCTGGCCGAGCCCCCCCGCCCTTCCCCGGGCTGCAGTGCCGGCTCCGGCCCGCTCCAGGCGGGAGCCGCGCCCGCTGGGCTGCGGCGGGCGCTGCCTTCTCCGCTCTTGCTTCGTGTCCGGCCCGGGGCGGGGTCGCCCCCTGCCCCGCGCCCGCCGGCGAGGGCAGCGCTTCGAGGGGCCGGGGAGCCGCGGTGTGCGGCCGGGCCGGCGCTCGGGAAGCCCCCCCGTCCTGGGAGGGTGGGAGGGAGCGCGGCCGGGCCGGGGGAGCGGGCCCTGCTGCGCGCCCCTCTCGGCGCGGTGGGGGCGAACCTGAGCGTTCTCTTGAGCCGAGGCAGTTTCTCAGCAGAAGTTTTAGAGGAGATGTGAGAAGTGCTCTTGCTCAGTTGCACGGCTGTTACGCGATTTTACAACAGCGTAGTTGGTTACAGCAGATGCCCGTTTCCACCAACTTGCCCTAGCAGGGGTGCTGAGATACATCCCGTGTTTGTCCGCAGCCGAATGATGCTGTAACAGGTAGTTGGTGAAATCTTTGGTCAGCAATAGTTTGGGTTGCTTAAAGAAAAAGGTGGACTTTTCCAAGAGCCAAACGGATACAGAGTACCTCTAAACTCTGCTGCAACTGATTGCCGTTTCTCAGCTACTGCTTTGCTGTGCTTACCTTTTGTAACAGACTGTTCAAGGGGTGTGAGGAGAAGGATGGGAGRTAACTCACTATGATTTTGTAGTTGGACTCATACCTGTTGATACATATGGCTGTAAAGATTAAAAAAAATAAGAAGTCCTTAAAAGGGCACACCTGAATTTGAAGTGCATTTGCAAGAGTGAATAAGAGAATGGGGGGAGCTCTTCTGCACAGAATTTTTGTATATTTTCTTTTCATAAATATATATATATGCTCATTGTCTATTCATTCTGTCGGCAGTAGAATTTTATCTTGAGGTTTAAAAATCAAGCTAAGTTTCTTGATGTTGTTATGCTTCATTGTCAGTAATAACATTTCTGTAACCAAAACAACCCTGGGAATGTGTTCCTAACTGCTACAACCTTTTTGTTTCAGAAGCTTTTGACTTGAAGATATCCAGAGGACAGATCTGGCTAATAATAAGTTGCCATTTTAATAAATGCGTTTTAGGGAAGTGACTGTTTAATACAGGATGTATGCTATAGTGCAGTTGCTTTCAACTTCTAAAAATCTCTTAGTGGAATTCCGTATAACAACTCATAAGCCTACTGATGGTAGGTTTGTTGTGTTGGTTATTTTTCTAGTTATCTTTCATGAAAACCACTCCTGTAAGTTTCTTGCGTGTGATGTGCTCAGTCAGCTTTGTGATTCTTAAATTTCTCCAATTGTACAAGCAAGTTATATTAAAACAAAACAAAAAACCGCACTCAGTTTATATGCATCTTGTGTATGCTCTAAAATAGAAAAACATCTTGAAACATTGTGCTTCAGTAACATGCTATTATCAATAAGTAGAAGTATGTTTGCTGACCATCCTGTGACTTTTACATTTGCTGCTGGTCCTGTTTGGTGCAGCTGCAGCTGGGAAGCCATAAACAAAAACTTGTATTTCAGAAATGGAAATAATGTGTACTTCCAAAAAATTCATGTGTAGAAGTGTGGAGTATGTTAGCTGGAGTGATGAATCAAATTATTTCAGGTAGGAGAGTGGCAGCTCAGGATTAAGCAACTTCTTTGCCAGATATACTTTTCCCTTGGGCAATGGGAAATCTGTTTTGATTTGAGGGATCTTGCCCCCAAAATAGATTTTCTGTCTGAAGTCCTGTGAACATCTATGATCCCTAGGCACCGAATTTTACATAATGTGTATGTCTGAAATCATGTATGTCCTGATGCATCCAAGCAGCTTGCAGCCCAAGAGAACATTAGGGCTCAGCTTAGGGAGAGGCTGGGTACTTAGCATGCTGAATTGCAAAGGATGTCAGAATACATAAAACTTGGGTGTTGTGATGCCTAATTCCCTCTTTGGGTCTTGTCTAAAGAGTTATCCTGATCTCTAAGTGATCTTTAAAAGATGGCTCTGTGCAGACAAGGTTCCTTAAAAGGGAGGGTTTCCCTGGTTCAGGATCACTTCTTTTTCCCCTACTCCTTTATCCCTGTTACAGAAAAGTGTTTCATTAACCCATGAAGAGGTACAGCATAGTTCTTGTGTAACAGGTCTTTAACTCGATACTCAGCTTACGCAAAATCTATACTTTTTTGGTTTTGTTCTGTAAGTCCTTTTCAGAGATAGGATCTTGACCTTCCAGCCGTACCTTTATTCCAATGTATGAAGATTCACTGAAAATAGCACGGCTGCTCAGGGACTGGTAATCAAAAAATTTGCTACCTCAGAGTCCATAGTTTTGGAGTAATAACAAGGGTCGGAAAGAAGAGGGGTTTTTCCTGGGATGTAGTAGGAAAGGTTGAGAGCACCTCTTAAGGCAGGGGTTTGGTCTCACGTTAGTGTGAGCTGCTTGTGGAACTGCATCTGACTGCCCCTAAAAATTTTGTATAGGAGATGTAATTCTCTTCCTCCCCCCTACTATTGCGGTGGCAGAGGCAGAGAGTTGGTAGCTCACATCTTCCCTTTGCTGATCCTTTCTCCTCTGCTTTTTTTCTCAAGCTTCTAAGAGGAAATATCAAGTAAACTTACTGTCTAAAGTGCTGCCAGAGATGACCAAGTTGAATATCTACTTCTTAAAATGCTGCTTAGATTTTGAGAAACTGGAAGGTAAAAGGGACTCTAGACAGTTCTTGAGAATCCCTTAAGACTAACCATTACCAGTTCAGTTTAAAACCAGTCTTTATGAGGATTTGGAGGTCTTCTGCCTGTTTTGCTTGCAGATTTCTTGGAGTTGTTCTGCTGGCTTAAGCCATGGAAAAGATGCTGCTCCCTCCCACGTGCACCTAGGAAGAGAGAAGTCCAAATTCTAATTCTTGAAGCAACCAAAAGCTATTCGTGTGGCTGTATGCCCTTCTAGGATGAGCTTCTGGGTTGCTCTTGAGGCTTTTCTGTTTTGCATTGGCTCACAAATATTCTGTGGGCCAGCGAAGAGAGAGAAAGACACTAGCTGCTCTTTCTTTAGCTAAACCAGACATTGTGCAGGCCGGTGGTGAGGACAGCTGCTCCGGGGGAAGGTGATCGGCTTTCATTTCCCGCTTCAAGGAACACTTGAGGGTGCAACTTGCTCTGGGCTATAATGACGCTATCTGTCATAGTGAATGTGAAATTAAAAATGGGAGAATTTGTTAGAGACCTCTTCAGTAATTACTGAGGTAATTTTCTTGTAAGGTTTGGAAGAGGGATGGAAGCCCAGGAAAAGTGGAGGTCTGTACTCTCGTGACTGTAGCACTTTAGAGCTAAAGAGGTTTAGTCCATTACCTTGCTCTTTGATGTAATTACCTGCCTCTAATTCATTCTTGACATGRAAGTCTCTTTCACACTATAGCACAAAGCTGTAATTCTTGTGGGACTATGAGTACACTGATAGCATAGGACGCTACGATGTGTTTAAAATGGGAGGGAGAGTGGGTTGCGATAGGTGTGGATGAGGGAAGGGTTGCCTGGCAGAGCCCTGCTTGGAATTTCCTGCTGAACTGGGTTGAAWGGGACTGTTGGAGGAACTGCAGCAGCCGTGGGGATTTTGGGGGCACTTGGTTTGTTTCAAACCTGTTTTGCAGTTGYAATCAAGTCTTGTATTAAAACCCTGTTTCTTTCTATGTCTGTGGACTCCATGGGGTTCTGCTGCTGCTTTTATCTGCATTGTAAGAGTTTGAAAGACATTATTTGTGATTTTTTTATGTAATACAGAAATTAATACAGTTCTAGAACATAGTAGTAATTCTAAGTTAGGGAGTATCCTTTAAGGAGTAGAGTTGTTGGATTTGGCTGGTTTTGTTTGTTTTTACAGTTGTTTACTTAGCTGTTTTTTGTTTTAGGATTGGAATAGAAACATGCATTTACTTAAAGCTGTGAAGGCTATAATTATTTGCTGTCTGTCTGCAARTATTTTTCATTAGTAGTAATACATGAAGTTGAAAGAATGCTTATTTAGTGGTATGCTATTGAAAAATTCATACGTATTAAAATACRTGTAATATATTTTTCAACTTGTGTGCCTGGAATTAGTGAGAGATTGAACATTTGTTTTCTTTCTTTTTCTTTAAGATCTTGAAAACTTTACCAGGTCCTTGAGAGAGAAAACTACATGACACTACACCATGAGTGACAGTAAATGTGATAGTCAGTTTTACAGTGTTCAAGTCGCAGATTCAACGTTCACTGTACTAAAACGTTACCAGCAATTGAAGCCCATAGGATCAGGGGCACAGGGCATTGTTTGGTGAGTAATAATTCATTTAAATATAACAAGCTATAAATATAGAACAAAATTTGAATGTATTCCTGACAAAGGTGCCAGAATGTCAAATACCGATGATAATTTCTGTCTCTTGGTACAGGGTTATGGACTAAATAAATTCTAAACCATCTGCTTTCTGTAGTTCATGTGCAAAACTTTTTGTTTTGTTTTTAGGGGAAAATTAATATTTGGATAACTGCATAAATTAAAATGGTCAACAAATTTCCTTCTCGTTAACCACTTTATTTCTGTTTCTAGTTCTTGCATTCCCCGTGTAGTTATGATATTGCAGTGTAAGGTATGACAATGCGATGGTGAGAGATCCTGGGTTTTACTCGTTTCTTCATCATGGCCCCCTTTCTTCCCCCCCTTTTATTCCCGACCACTCCTGTCCGTTTCTAGGAGCCATCAGTGCAGTGCCTTGCCACTAACTGGCAGGACGAGGCAAATGAGTGCCACTGTCACTCCCTGGATTAACCCGAAAGGGATGCTGTGTGAGGGCTGGGCTGGCCGGCTCCCCCTTGGTGTGTCACCCCAGCTCTGTGTCCAGCCTCCCCTGGCCCAGGACGTGAGAGTCGTTAGGCTGATCCTGAACCTTAGTCTCTTGTGTGGCACCACACCTCTGGGCCAGCTACAGRTAAACACTTTCAAATGTTTTTTAGACTGCAGCAATCCATACTACACGACTTAGGGCCAGCCCATATTTTTGTTGGGCAAAACTTACTTGGTAACAGCAGAAATGTTTGTTGATGCGATYTTACAGTTGCGTACGCAGGGGAGCAAAGGTATGCTCAGGAACTCTCTAATACTGACTTCRTCACAACACATGGTGGCCTGTTCGTGCTGTAACGTCTGCGGTTGCCCTTCCTCTGTRAGTTCTGCAGAATAAGTGTGATGATTCATATGTTGTGAGCAACTCCTTGTACAGCACCTGCCCGTGTCTTTTTGGCCTTTTCATAACTGTAATAAGTTATGTATGTAAGAAAAGAGTGCATTTTTGTGAGAACATGCCTTTATTTTTAAATTATTTAGATACCCCTRTTGCCCTGCGAATAGGTTAAAATAAGCAAAATGAGAACACTGTATTTTATTCTTCTTTAGTTGGTTGAGTGACGAGGGGATAGGCATACTAGATCTTGGTTATTAGTGTTTGGGTAAGATTTAGTATAGTGCTAACAYTTTCCAGGTATAAATATTCGTAAAGTTATGCTTGTTCTAGATGGCATGCAGGAATTTAGGGTGGTTGTACGTGTTCCTCCTTTCATTAGAAGTAGTGCATTTCTAAACTATATGACTTAAACTAGGTGTCTGCTTCAAAATGAAGTTAGAGTAGTGTTAAGGTCAACGTTTTGGGAAGAAGAAGGAATGATCTGATTTATTGACTTGTTTTGAGAATACTTACTTTCATCTTCATGTGAAACATCTGAAAACTGTGTCCAAGTTGAAGAAGGTGCAAAATCTTAATTTTTCCTAAAATTCCTTATAGTGCACAAAGGAAAGATACAAAATACTAGGATGTAAAATGCAGAAAACTCAGTGTAAAATGAGTGCTATCCTGTCATGTTTGGCTGGAAAAATTGTCAAGTCAGTAGTGTGACACACAGGTGTGATGCTTTTTTTTTTTTTATTATCTAGTGTTTAACATAAAAATTAGGAAAAGTATTTCTGGAGTTTTGTCTGTGGATTTTATTTTTTGGTGAGAAATTTTTAATACCTCGTGTTACTTCAGCTAGGAGAGGTCTGAATTTTGCTATTTTTTTTCCTCAAAATATTAATGGGAAACTCCATTGGTATTGCTTCTGCTTGTTTTTTTTCTTTGATATTAAAATGTAGGAGAAGTGGTTTTAAAAATACATGCTTACGAAAAGCGATAAATGAAAGCTCTGGGAAGATGAAGAGGGAACTCAGTTGTTATGTAGAGGGTATTTCTAGCTCACACTGCAAACAGGCTAGGAGAGAAATTGGATGTAGCTTTTGTATTTTATATATAAAGTACRTTTTTATGCATGGCTTTCTGCACTACTTTGTTCCTAAGTATTAATAGATTTGAAGTCTTATAATCTATTTAGGACTGAATAATCACTTACACAAAATTATTCTTTTGAAATAATTTTTGTCTTGACTTCCTGACATCTTTTTTCCTTTCTTGTCCTTGATTTCGTAAATTTTCTAGTGAATCTGATTTTTTCTGTCCCAGCAAATTTCTTTTGTCCTGCAGTGCAGCAAAACCATGATCTTATAAACAGCACAGCTTTGGCTGTGTTGATAACTTTACTTACAGCTGCAGTTGAAGAAACAGTCGGGATAATTTTGTTACTATTTGCAAGCTTCTGTTTAGACAGTAGGGGAAGAGTTAGTGAGGTGGAACTGGCAGAGCAAGAGTCCACAGTAGTAGCATATTGCAGTTCAAAGCAAAGGTCATTAGCCTACAGAAATKAAGTGTGATTTCCTGCTGTAATTGGAGTCATAATGTTTTGTCAACAATTTCATCATGTAGGTGGCATCACTACTCTCAATATTKTTTGCTTAAGATGCAAAACTATCACAAGTGCAGTGAAGTTCTACTTCTACAATTCACTATGGTCAAATTGGAATCGCTGTTGTACAGTGGAATAGACATTAAGATTCCTCCATGATAGCAAATGCTGAAATAATTTATAGACACTCTGTTAGTAGCAAGGTGATAACTGGGTAGACTCTGGCAAATCTGCTTTTTTGAAATCTGTGCCTGAAACAGTTGCCATGATGAAAAAGTCTCTTTTGAATTCAAATGAGTAGGGATGGGGAAAGAAATTTAACACCAATTACATTCATGGKTTTTTTTGTTCATTTAGGTAAAATTACGTGATGTTTAGAAGTGTGKTCTTAGTGGTAATAGAGGTTATATTCTGTCTCTTTTTTCTTGGTAAATTAAATAAATGCATGCTCACACAATTTTTTACCATTTTTATTTTTTCTTCTACCAGTCTGTTTTTAATTCTTCCCCTTGGATTGTGTAGGTAGCAGAGAGCTGCCTTTTTTTTTTTTTTTTTTTTGAGATGGAATGTCAGTCACTCCCATGTAGATGAGCAAAATAGGAGGTTCGGGTGGAATTCTTCATGTGTGTGCTCAGACTGAGCCTTGACATATACCTGATTTGTCAGATCACAAAGGGACACGTCCCCTAAAATTACTCCTTTGTCCACTGCTGACCTGTGATTGACTTGAACAGCTAATTCATGCAGATCCTGTTGGTTATTGATTTTATACTAATTCCCAGGTGTAAAGTTGTTAACATATGCAAAACTTTTTAATTTACATATAACATCTTCTAGGTGAAGTGAATACTGAAACATCAGTGCTTTCATATTTGGGAGGAAAATAACTCCTCCAGTTGTCTGGCCAGTTGCCTTCCTCCCATTTTGTGTTTTGCTTTGCACAGACATAAAGGCTTTAAATCTGAGAGTGATCGTATCATTGAATAATGACTTACGTATTTCACAGAACTAAGTTGAAATAAATGCTAGCAAGCCTTTAGTATAAATGGCACATTGATTCAAATTTGGGACATGTAATTTGGGATGTGCGTCCAAGAAAACACAACATCTCATGGGTGAGCCCTGCTTTGTGGTCGTATTGCTTTTTCCAGTAGGGAAAGCAGTGTCTTGATGCTGGTAATCTTCATATAATTTGAGTATTGTTATCGCAGAGGAGCTGTACGTTTTGTAAGAGTACTATAATATGATGGTCCTTTTAAGCCTGTTATTGTACATATCTTGATGAGATGGGGGGGAGCTCACAAAGAGCTTAATTGTGCTTGGAAGATATATGTGAATGAGAATTCTTTCCTACCCTATGAAAGTAACATTAAATGGAAATAGAGTAAYGTGGGAATCCTTATTTAAAACTGGAACTACTTAAAGATTGGAACTCTTGAGTAGTTTGTGGTATGAACTCACATATATTTTGCCAAGAMGACTGTGTGTTAGTAATGAAGAATATTCCCACTTTAGTCTTGTTCTGGATATACAGATACTTTAGCTTTATATTCTTACAGCTATTAAAGCAAGTTTACAGCTGTACCTCAAACTGCAGAGGGAAGGAACAAGCACAGCTGAAAAACAAGAAAAAATTAATGGCCGTGTTTGCTTTTAAACTCTTGTCTTGCTCCCTGCAATCYGAGTTTTTGATATTACTCAATTCTATGGATTTTTTTTTTTTCCAAAACCAGATGATGAATGTAATTTTCTGCTAGGCACTAAAATTGCTTATAATTGTAAACTTTCCACATACAGGAGAGTATTGGTGCCTGCAGAATGGATCACGGAGACATGGTTGTAACCCTCCTTTAGGAAAGAGAAATTTCTATTGCAAATATTAAACAAGTGTCAGTCAGCAACGGACAATTGTGTCAAAAAGTGTCCAAAAAAAAAGTACTCCAAATATACAGATTAGGCAACTGAAATGCTTCTTGATTTCAAATAAGCTTAAAATAATTTTAGATCTTGCAATTTTGAATATGAGTCTTGAGTCAGCAGATTTGGTCTTAAGGGCGGGAAGACTTCTGATGAGTGTCAGTGGCTTCTGTTTAACCTCTTTGTATTTATTAAAGGATGTGTAAATTTTAAAGGATGTTTGTTTTCTAAATGAAAATTAGTTGAAGTTAGTATAAACAGCTTAGTGGATATGCTTTGTCTCAACTCTTGATTTCTTTCCTCACTCCCGTCTCCCTTTTGCCCCCTCCTTTCCCTCAAACAGACTTCAACTTAAGTTGTTTGTCTTTGAAAACTTATAGTGCTGCGTTTGATACAGTCCTTGGAATAAATGTTGCTGTAAAGAAGCTGAGTCGTCCTTTTCAGAATCAAACCCACGCAAAAAGAGCTTACAGAGAGCTTGTTCTTTTAAAATGTGTCAATCACAAAAATGTAAGTTTGGCTTTATATCTTTCCCTTGTTACTGCAAGTTGTCTAAAAAGCTCAGGATTTGCTCTCTTACTTGTGAGAAAAAATAGTGAGAGAAAGACTGGAAAGATTTGCTATGGGTAATGCAGTTCTCCACAATGTACGATTAAGTTCTTGGGTGAGCTGTTGGAGGATGAACTGCCAAAAGAAGAGGGTTTTGCTGTGTTGTTGGTATAGGTTTACCATCAGCGTCAGCTTTATAGAACTGACTTTCTGAGCCATACTGCAGCAAAGCTGTTTTGGCAGTGGGTTGGTTTGTGGGTTTGGCTCTTGTCACTGCACTGTAGTTATATCTTCTGAGCTTAGGCAAGATTTTTATTAAATACAGTGTTTAACTGGTGGGGTTTGCAGGGGTGCAGCACTATCTAAAAATTATTGGTAAACAGAAGTGAAATACTATGGACAATATATATACATTTTAAAATCTTTGAATCTTCTAAAATAACAAGCCTTAATGTCAGTACATGAATGTTCAAGTACAAGAATATAAGGTTTATGTGACTGTTATGATACTAACATGAACTAGAAACATTGCTGATCATTGAAGTTGTGCACTCAGGTCTCAAACTTCCTGGAGTCAATTAGCCTTTTAGGATTGATTTTTAAGTAAGCTTTTGGTGAAGTCCAGAAGTAGCTGAATAAAAGCAAGGTGGTTATTAAGGAGGGCAGTACAGCAATTTTAGCAGTTCTTCTAGAAATAGTACATCATAATCTAAGTTTAATGGGATGGCGTGGGGCACCTCTGTGTACGTGTTGTTGGACAGCCTTGGTTAAAATTCCTTCTACAACATGTGATTTAAAATAAGAGATTATTATTTATGGGGAAAAAATGTGATATATTTCAGGCACTGGGGAGGGAGGTAGAAGGTGTCATATAACTTTAAAAAGGAAAAAGTGGTTTTGTCCTGTCTTAGTTCCTTTGGCATACRTGCTGCAGTTTTGAACTATTTCTGAATTGGCAGTTTTTCAGCAAAGTGAAGCCAAGTAGCATTCAAATTGTATACAGTAACAGTGTGCRTTTGATTTTTTGAATAGTAAGTTCTGCAATAGTGGATTTTTGTGTGAATTAAAGTGGATGTTTCTTCTAATGTTTATTTTTATTTTATAGATAATTAGTTTATTAAATGTATTTACACCACAGAAGTCACTAGAAGAATTTCAGGATGTGTAAGTACTAGATGTTTGTTTTAATTTTCCTGACAAACAGCTCCAGGGCTTAGGCCAGTATATTTCCAGTATCCTTCAGACTTCACACTTCGAAAACAAAGGGTAGCTGAAGGCTGATTTAGCCTTTAATTAGTCTTTATTTCTAGATTTCTTTAAGAAAGACCAAGAAAGTTGTTTCACTACATGCATAAGATGGAAGTGGGAAATAAAAGGAGGTTATTTACCTTTTATTCATCTCTCTGCCATACTTTGTTGATTGCATATGCATCTCGTTTGTGTGCATTGTCCTTTAGCTAAATGGGTCACCTCAGGATAATAACTTGGTCTGGATAACCTGATACCATTTTTTTTGCCATACCAGTCACATCAGCACAACAGTATTTTTGGCCTCAATTAAGAACTGAATATATTTCTCTTTTATGCAAGGTACGTCAGTCGGTCTAGAAAGGATTCATGGTGATTTAATTTGTGGGGTATTCATAGGTTCTAGTGAATATGCTGTTGTGGTTTGTGCATGGACTTCTTGGGTAACCGGGGGAGCGTGTGTCTGAAGAGGGTAATCAGRTGATATTTTAACTTGAAAATGAATCATTATTGCTTTTCTTAATTTTTTAAAAATAGAGTACAGTGAAAAGAAGCATTTTTTGGTACATTGCAATATCTGCAGTTTCTGCATCAACTTCAGTCACTCTTAGTTTTTCATGCTGCGTAAACTCAGAATTATTTCTGTATTACTGTTTATAGAAACTAGTGGAATTCTAATCTCTTGTGRTGGACTATTGCACACTCTTTTAATAGTAAGACTATTGGATAGATAATCATTTAATTTTGTCACTGGTCATGCAGGATTTTTTTTAATCRTAAGCTTTTTGACACTTATGTTAGCAAAGTAGTTGGCTTTTATGAAATGTCTCTCATGCTAAGCTTAAACCTGATATGAAACTTAAGACTCACATTTTCTTAATGCTTGCTTTCTTTTGCTTTAGATATTTGGTTATGGAGCTGATGGATGCAAATTTGTGCCAGGTTATTCATATGGAATTGGATCATGAAAGAATGTCTTATCTTCTTTACCAAATGCTATGTGGTATCAAACATCTCCACTCAGCTGGTATCATCCACAGAGTAGGTAGTATTAGATCATTAACAATACTTTTTATGAACAGAGATGTTCTAATGAAACAGGGGGAAGGCAGGGAGTTGTTATTTCATAAGTTTATATTTCTTTCATTCATAAGAATGTTATTAAACCTGAAGATTTTTTCTAGTTCAAAGATACAGACTGCATTGTAAATGGATCTTAAATCAGGTTAGCTCTGTGGATTTAGCTAATGCTGAACTGATTAAAAGATAAAAGATGAGTATCTATGGACCTTTCAAATTACTAAAGAATGAGTCTTTAAAA
Organism: Oceanodroma leucorhoa; assembly: GCA_030449065.1. NCBI lineage: Eukaryota > Metazoa > Chordata > Aves > Procellariiformes > Oceanodroma > Oceanodroma leucorhoa. The sequence continues at coordinate 1,123,161 of JASVER010000092.1, forward strand.
TGTAATGTTTACCTCTTAAATATCCCTATCCTTGGAGATATTCAAAAGCTGCCTGGACATGGTCCTGGGCAGCTGGCTCTAGRTAACCCTGCTTGAGCAGGGGGGTTGAACCAGGTGACCTCCAGAGGTCCTGTCCAACCTCAACCATTCTGTGATTCTGAAAAGTAAAGTTTGTCAATGATCAGAATTTCAAAGTCCTGTGCAGACTTCTTTCTTTTTTTTAATTTATTTTTATTATTTTTTTTATTTCATGACCAGTCTATCTGACAGTTCTGCTTGTTTTCTGTTCCTTTCCTTTTCTCCTTCCCTTCTTGGGCACACTTGCCTTTTAAATTTCTTTTCTGCCCGGTGGCTGAAAATGTTATCCAGTTCTAGTTTAATGCACTTTTTTCTCTGTTCAGTCCGTAAACTTAATTGAGAAGCTGTATAAATTATAATAAATCTGCTTCCTTACTTTGCTGAAAAAATCTACTGTAAAAATACTGTGGTATKAGCACGGAAGTTATGTATAGTTAGGTCTGTATGCAGGTAGTCTTAGTACTGGGCTTTCCTAGAACTGTGGGGTGAGGTGTGTCAGTGACTGAAGCAGGGAGGGCTGGAACTCCCGCTGAACTCCACCTGACGTGTTGACTGTGATTTGGAGCTAAAGGGGGGACACAATATTTGCTGAGAAATTCAAGCTCATGGGAGCTAACAGGAGCAATCAGACAGAACTGAGACTGGTTGAGCAATAAAATGGGTGGTGAGAGGAACCACACGGTGAATAGCTACACAGAGGTGTGAAGTTTATTTGAATGGAGAGGCTAAAGTGGTGGGCATTAGGTTGGGTTAGTTTGGGACCAAAATAAAATGACTTTTCTGGAGTGAAAGCTCTTGATTAGGTGAGAGATTTGGTTTTGAAAAGAAACAAGACTAGGAAAGGAACAGAGCTAGGGTAGTTCAGAAGGAATGGAATAGTAGGAGTTACATCTAGAAATTACTCAAATGAGTCTGTGACCAAATAGGGCTTGAAATAATGAAGTTGATGAATATTGAAACCTGTTGTCCTTCACACGGTCCAGCATTATAATAAGATGAGATAACAACAAATTTCACTATCAACTACTGCAAATAATTTTTCTGTTGTTTCAAGAGAGAAGTCTGAGGGGAGGATTAGAAACTCTAACCCAGCTGATAGTAAATGCAGGAGTTATGCAGATTTGTTGCCTTCCTAAAACATGCAAACCCACGTGAACTATTTGCATGTTCCCATCTCCTTTAAGAAAAGGAAGTTTTGTGCCTGAGAACATCGTTCATGTGGTTGAAACTAAGTCAAACACTTTAGCAGAATTAAATGTACTAGTACATCGGTAATTTGACTACTTCTGATACTTTGTGAATAAAACCCAATTATTCTAGTTTTCCCTAACTGTGTATTCCTTTGGGTGCAATAATGACTGTTCCCATGAGGCATATCTCCTAAAGTATTTTATTTTTCTCCTCACTCATCAGGTAACTTTGTGTTTTCACTACATCCTAATTCTAACTGTGAAATTTGCTAATCGCTCTAACACAGGTGGCTTATCTGTCATTAACAAATTCACTTGTTAATGCTTTGTGTGTTGGGATACTTCTTTTTCCTACAGATACCTGACTAATTCATGATGTTGTCTTTAGGATCTTTGCCCTAATAATGACAGTATTTGGAAGACAGTCTCCTTTACCATGCAACTATTCATACCCAGAACRGGTCCGCTTAATGTGTTAAAGGAAGCAGACACGCGTACCCATTGTGCATATATACAGACCATTATTAACTGACTATACTCTCAGCGCACARCTGGGTAAATTAAGACTCTGCAGACAACTTTGATTCTGGTTTTCCCTGAATTTTTTGAGTATTTGGCTGTGCAGCATTTACCTTGTCTCTAGTTTGTGTATAAATAAGCAGATAGATCAGAGCAGGAACATGCAGTTGTTAGCGTGACGGGAACTGGTGGCATATATTGACTGTGGGAGGGGGGGTGTATTACTCTGTGTGTTGATCCTTCCTTAACTGAAGTTATTTCTTGTTAGGATTTGAAACCCAGCAACATAGTAGTAAAATCAGATTGTACGCTCAAAATCCTTGATTTTGGACTGGCGAGAACAGCATGTACTAACTTTATGATGACTCCATATGTAGTAACACGGTATTACAGAGCACCGGAGGTTATCCTTGGAATGGGATATAAAGAGAATGGTAAGTTGCTAGAGTAACGCTTTAAATCTTTTGTCTAAAGCATATCTGTCTCAGAACATAACAGCTTTAAAAGGCAGGGGGGGAGGGCTGGTTTCCCTCTGCCATGTCTGTTGTTAAAGTATCTTAATCATGGTATTGGAAATAACAAAAATTACACTGTAATAATTTTGGAGAATATAATAGTTTCTGGCTCTGTGTGCCTATCTCCATTTCATGTATACTGCTCCCTCTCCCCTGCTATTGTTATTTTTTCACGTGTTGTTCTGTTGTCTTGTTGCCATTTTTTTATCCTACAAAAAAAACCTGTTGAGACAGTTATGCAGGATGATGTTAAAAAAATTAACAACCATCAATCCACAAATAATAAACCCTTTTATTAATGTAATTTTATTATGACACATCTTTTTTCGACAGTCRGTCCCCTTTTGCATCTCTGATTACTTTATTGAAATCTGTTTCAGATCCCCATGATAAACCACGTCTTACTCTCGTAAATCTGCATAGCACTCAGAGGCTGGGTGTTATATTATTAAAAACAACACAGCTATAATATATTGAATGTTCAGCCAACAAAATTGCTGTTTAGGAAGTTGTCCTTGGCCTGCATTATTGGGGATTTTATCTGCTGACTTTTACTAGCGGTGGAGTAATATGCTGTCTCCTCTGGACTTCTGTGCTAGCACATCTTTTTGCTGTATCGCAGGGGCTTGGGGATACCATGCTTTTTGTTTCCATGTGTACATGGCTGTGCAATGCAAGGGACTTGCAGGACTTTGCTGGGCCACTGACGATGCAAAAAACTTTCATGAATGCACAGGGCAGCTTGTAGAGCAAGTGCTGATGTGGATCAGAACTTTAGTAGAGGCTGTTCTGGATGGGACAAAAAATAAATTATCTGCAGGACTGTAGGAATACAGTGTGAGCTTACAAATAAATAATTGTGGTATTTAAAAAACCCTCTTTAATCTTTTGTCCTTGTTGCACCTAACATATGATAGTGGATATCTGGTCTGTTGGGTGCATTATGGCAGAAATGGTCCTCCATAAAGTCCTGTTCCCAGGAAGAGATTGTATCCTTCACGGTCGTTTCAGAACTGTAAACACTAATTATATTTTACAAAATGCTAGTAACAAAATTTAACAACAGTCAGTTGGTGTGGATATGATTGAAAATTCATGTTAGCAGTTTGGTTTTCCACATTGTTGTGTTTTATTGTAGATGCTAGATGTTTTTGTTTGTTTTCCTCACTTTTGTTCATGATACTTCATAATTTGATCATTTCATTTTTACTTTCAGTTGATATCTGGTCAGTTGGGTGCATCATGGGAGAATTGGTGAAAGGTTGTGTGATATTCCAAGGCACTGATCGTATCCTTCCCTAGTCATCCTTGAATCCCACTCCACTTCCAACAGAAACACAATTATTTTGATCTGTATAAGTATGAAAACATAAGCAATATTTTCAAGAATATGTTTTAATAGATCTACTGTACTATTTGAAATTAGTGTCATTAACCAAATTGAGCTTTCCATTTTATTTTCTTAGTAGGCTATGTTTAATGTAATTTGTATTGGTTGAATCCATAGAACTTACATTAAGAGCTTCAGCTTTTGTAGCTTAGAAAAGGATACTATTAGGTTTAAAAAATAAATAGCAGTAAGTATATTTTCTTACTCTTGTTCTTTGTAGATAAGTGTTATAAGCAAAAGCCTACAAAGTTACTTTTTACTATGCATGGATTTTGCTTACTGTTTGAACAGTGGACTCTTTTATTGTACAATTTTTTGAGTTTCAGTCAGATTTTTTTCTTGTTTATTAATACTTGCTGGACAGCAGTGTCCTAATTGCAAGCACACTGCATGAGAAATGTTTTTTTATTACTATTATTTATTATAAAAAGAAAAACTTTTTCTTTCTTGAGTTTTTTTCATTCTATGAAAATTTTATTTTGGGCTTACTTTTTCTATAAGATTGTTATTCCTCCATTCCTCCCTCTAATACGTTTGACCCAGATTTGTCGTCTTAAAATTCTGCTTTCTTGTCCAACAGTAATCGTAGGAAATTTTACTCTATTAAAACCAAACAAAACCCTCATATGTTTTCATGCCTTAGAGATTGGAAATCTCAATAATACATCACTGGATCACAAACAAGTCTTTTACACTATATTAAGTGAACAGAAGTGATCATTTAATAAAATAAATGTTCTTTGATGTATTTCAAAATATTTCCCTAGAAAAAAAATTTAAAACATTTGACTCATTATCAAGTTCCAGTTATAAAAATTGGAGCAAAACCAATTTCATCCTTTATAAATAATATCTTATGAAGTAGTACTGTTGTAGGACTAAACATTCAAAATTGATCAGTAAATAAATAGAATCCAGATGATGTAATTAAACCACAATTGCCAGTTATGGCTGTAGGTCATAAGAAGCTATAGCTACTTGTGGTCCAAGATTTTGAAGAAAGTATAATGTTTTTGCTCGTCAGCAAGGAAAAGCTGAATCCACCACTAAAAATATCAAGTATATGTTCACAGAATATTTTCATAGATACCTATGTATCTTATAGAGGAGGACTTTCAATTTTAATGCTAGATTTCATGACACTAATCTTCAGCAGTTGATCATGCATTACTTAGTAGTACAAATGATTAATTGTTAAATAAGTCTTTTTGTTTTCCACCTTTCTTCCTTTCTATACTTATTGTTTTACCTTTTGAAGCCTTCAGACCAACCTAACACAATTCTTCATGTATGTTATGTGTCTTTCACCTGCATGTTGGCATGGSCTATTTTGATTTATTCATGAATAAATGAAGGAAATTTTGTCCATACTTGTTAAATATGCGAGTTATCACTTGTGGTTCTCTGGAGGTCACTGAAGTTCCACCAGTCTATGTTTCAAGGAGCCTCCTCCCCCGGTACCTTATCAAAGTGCACAGCCATGCTTACAGGTKTTTTTTCCCTCTTGCAAGACTTGCAGTTCTCTTTGTTGTGAAATACTGATAACTGTTCGTGTTGTTGAAACTTTGCCTGACTGATAACTGCTTCAGTCAGACTGTCGTTTTCTTTTACCTTCAGCCGCAGGATTGTTTTGAGAGTGTGGTTTATGGGGGATGCTGGTGTGCACGGCCATGAAGCTTTCCATTTTTATTTTTTTTTTGTGGGGTTTAGTTTGGTTTTTTTTACTTAAATTTTAAAATGTCTTAGTACTTGGGGACTTAGAGCAGGGAGCCAAGTTCAGCATGTTGCCTGATGATGTGTCCTGGACTGTCTTCAGGCAAACCTCCTCTTGGACTCAAGGGCGAGTGTTCCCGCAGGGTGGGGGGCYGCGGGGGCACCGGGGCAGTGCTCCGGGCGGGATGAGGCGCTCCGCGGTCCCGGGGCGCTGGGCCCGCTCCTGGCTGGTGCTGGGGCAGGCAGGGGCTCTCACCGGTGCTGGCCTSAGTTACTGGCAGTTGCTGTTGCCCTGGAAATGACAAATTTAGAAAAAACAGGCGAYGTAGATACCGAAGATGAAATAATGGAAAGCCTAGCAGCACCGGAGTGTTTTTAATGCTCCTTCTGTCCCAGTGGAGAAGGAAACTAATTGCTTGACTGATGCAAAAATGCATGATGCATTTGAGTGATGCATGAGGGGGKTATTCATGCTTTTTTGGGAAAAATCGTGCTTTATTGTGACTGTAATAAGGACTCTGTTTTCAACTTCTCTTCTTCCAGAGTCCCAAAAAGTAGGCAGATATACTTGGCATGGGATAAACTTCTGGTTACTTTTGACCCTGAGGTCACTAGAACAGGAAGGGTAATTTTCTCTKCAGGTTGCAAGGTTATTCACATAGTATGCTCTGCCTGCTTTCCATTGAAATTAAGGTTTTTTCCCATTCTCAGAACAGGCTTAGTTTATTTCAAGTCCAACCCTATATCAGGGAATATTTTTTTTTTCCAATTTTCAGTATCTGTAATGCACTTTGAAGAAATCCAACTGAGACGACTTTTTTTTTCCAGTTTTTATTACTAAAGTGGGATAGGTCATTAAGTTTTTCTGCCCTCCCCTCAGTGCTCCGAGATCACAATMGATTGGACTCTAATTTGATTAGCTGACTAACGAGACTGCTGTTACTCAAAGAAAAAGCATCTTCTTGAATCTAGATTGGTGGACATCTCTCAGAAATCAGTTTTCCAGCTAGGAACAAAATTTCCTGATGTATGTTAARATTTTCTTTGTATGTGCTTTGTTTTAGCATGAGAGTTAACAATATTGACTTCTTAATTTTGATTTTTAATACARTTTTTCCATTGGAATGTATTCAATAAGCAAATACGATTTTCAATCTTTGTAATCAGAAGTCTAAAGTCTTAGCATGAAGCAGTGACTATGCATATATTTCTAGTTGTATTCTTGGCACACTAACTGAAATAAAAGCACCTTAGTGTTTTTTAAATACATCTTTTCAAAGTGCAGCAAATTTGTTGTTTTGTTACAAAATCTGTCTGTGAGAATGGATAGGTTGAAGTGCCAGATGATGAATTAAGCTATGAATGTTTGCAAGGTCCAYGGTTAGACTCTGCTGGAATTGCACATTCTTTTTATCAGAGAAACTGTGAAGTGTAAATCTGAGTAAACTTGAATATCAGGAGTACTAATGCAGTGCCTTCTCAGTGTGATAAATGAGCTTTGTTATCCTGACTGGGCTCCTTCGGAGCGGACTCTGGTATCTCTGTAACGAGTGTCACCATGTCTAGGGGAAATGCCTTCACTTCAAAGAGGGAGAAGGGACAGTCCAGAAGAAACATGAGGCACAACTTCAACTTGTGGCTTGTAAATGCAATTCCTATAAAATACTTAAATTCTGAATTTAAGAACAGAGTAGTCTTTGAGTATTACCACAGCTGATACACTTAAACAAAAGAACCTGCTAAAAACCYACAGGAATCTGGATTCACTGTTCAGAACTCCTTTGAACCTTCTCTAAAGTTGAAAATTAAAAAATAAAAACGAAAAAAAACCACAGAAAGTAACAAAAAAACCCCAACCATCTACCGACCACACTCCCCCCCCCCCCCCCCAAACCCTACAACCCAAAGCCTAATGTCCTTAGGAGACAGGCACAAAATTCCTTCCTTTGAATGGGATGTATTTGTGCTTTAGGTTTTTTTCATGTATTTTTCCCTACCTTCAACAATCTTCAGTGTTGATGCTATTATGTTGTACTTCAGAAGATTCAACAGCAGCCTTTCTCTTCTGTCCTTATAGTTGTTTTGCTATGGATACAATTGCCAAATAAAGCTTCTTTTGGACTCCAAAAAAGTATTGCTTTCACTACAAGCCAATAGATAATAATTAGCAAAAGATATTTAAGCATAATGCATTGTGCAGCACTTCTAGCCTGTCCTTAAGATTACAAAATCTGAACAATATTTTTATGTCAGTCTAGCTTTTTGCATGGCAGCTCAGAATACTGTTGGTGCTAGAATGAAGTTCATATTTGTGTCCTTTGTTCAAGTTTTCATTAACTTTTCAGATTTCTGTAAGTGATATTTTTGTATAGTGCAGACTTCAAATTCTTCAGCTGATTTTCCTAAAGATATGGTGCAGATATTGATCAATGGAATAAAGTTATTGAACAATTAGGAACACCATCAGCAGACTTCATGAAGAAACTGCAGCCTACAGTGAGGAATTATGTAGAAAATAGGCCAAAATATCCTGGTATWAAATTTGAAGAACTCTTCCCAGACTGGATATTTCCATCAGAATCTGATCGTGACAAGTTAAAAAGTAAGGCGTTTTTTTTCTCTCTTTTTTTTTTTTTTAAGACGTTAGTTTAGAATGTCTGCAATATACTTAATTTAAAAAACTAATATAAAATGTTTATTGCAATACGTGTCAGCATTAGAAGCTGCATACCTTCTGTTTCTTTCATTTATGACATGTCCTGAAATCTTCCTAGTAGTAGTCACTAAATACAGAACTATTTTCCCTGTTCCCAGTATTCTGTTTAATTCTCTTAATTCTAATCCATTGATAATGTCTGTTGCTTAAATGTTCTCTGAAAGTAATACTTGTTATGGAGGTTATTTGTAAYTCTCTTTTTCTAGTTGATGTGTGCATACAATTCATTTTGGCTATAGTTTAACTTTAGATAATTACTGATAAAATGAAAAAAACCCCACCTTATTATATTCTCTAGATGAWCAAATAATTTTTATTTTTACATAAAATAACTTGTTATAGCCTATTTTATTGTTACAATGATCGTTCAGACAAAAARGAAATGTCAGTGAAGTGCCACTGCAACAATGGGGAGCTGGTTACCGTGCAGTAACGCCTTTAAAAGAACAACTAATTTGATATTACAGAAATTAGATTATTACTGTACCAAGATGTTTTTAAAAAAACTTATTTAAAATGTTTAGTGTGTTTTATGTTCAGTAGTTAGGGCCAAATAAACTGTGACCCATGTAACAGCAGAGCTGTTGAAAATTGAGGTTGGTTGGTGTCAGCTGCAGGGTTTATTTTGGATAACAGCAAAATAACACTTACACTAAAGGGGTGTGACCTCATTCTTAAAAAAAAAAAAAAAAAGTAGCTGTATAGTAAAGCTTGGATTTGTAGGCCTGTTTTCACAGTGAAATCTGTTAGTGTATGTCCTCTRTTCCCAGTATTAATTTTCTGTGTCAGATGTTAAACTCTACAGCTCTTTTACACGTACATTCTTTTCATTTTTACTTTCTAGCCAGCCAAGCTAGAGATTTATTATCAAAAATGCTTGTAGTAGATCCAGACAAGAGAATTTCTGTAGATGAAGCCTTACGTCATCCTTATATTACTGTCTGGTATGATCCAGCTGAAGCAGAAGCTGTAAGTTTGCATTTAAAATAAATTTTAAGATATCAGTTTAATAACTTTAAAGGATACCTTTAGTTTTAGTCAAGAGCATGCTGTGAACTCATTCTTTGGCTAGCRGAAGTCCCACATAAAGCCTTCAGAACAGCATTAGGGGCAGGATCACCTGAAGAACAGCTGCTGGAATGGAGCCGATAGAATTTTGAAAGTGATGTTTGATAGTTCCCTTTCCAGAAAGAGTTGCCTRTGTGGTGGTAATCTAGGGCTTTTTTAAAAGAGGACTTTCTCTAAGGCCCCATAAAGCCTTACAATGAGTTTAGTTTTCGTTGATGCTTTTAAACAGCCCTTCAGTAGGAGCTAGGACTTGACTTAAAAGCAAATTCTGGAGTTTTAAAATGAATGTGACTGAGGTATGGGGAATAGACTGCCAAAGATGAAGGTGTAAAAAATGCTAAAAAAGTTGTCATTTTTAGGTTTTTTTTTTAGTTATGATTGGTTGTGTTAGCCTGATGTAGTAGATACACTACAGACTTTCTTTTCTTTGTAGCCTCCACCTCAAATCTATGATGCACAATTGGAAGAAAGAGAACATGCAATTGAAGAATGGAAAGGTAAAAAGTGAGCATGACAAATTACATTTATTGTAATAACTTGTATTATTAATGCRTTACAGTACGTGTGCTGGATTGTGTAACTGACTGGAACCCACTATTCCGGTTATGCAGTACTGCTTGTGGCAATACGAAAAGAAATCAATAATGGAAAAATGTTCTATTTGGAGTGAATATATATATAWAAATGCATATATGTACATATATATACATGTGACGTTCTGAAGTCTGTTCACCAAGATGCTGCAGTTCTCATTTTTTTTTTTCTTGCTTTCCTCTTGAGTGCTATGTTATTCTTAAGTGTTTTGTAATCTCAGTGGGTTTTTTCTTGATGGAAAATTCTCTGAAATAGAAACAYGTGCCTCTTCTCAGCGTGCATTATTTAAGCCATATCTCTTGACAATATTTACTACTGCRTTTGTTCTAGATGTCTTAAATAGCAGAAGAGTGTTTTGGTGGGGTKTTTTTCTCTCATCATTYCTTATTTATTGACCCAAATAGGTTAAACTGTTGACTTAAACAAAAGAATAAACARCATTGTAGTATTGAAATCAATTATACCTTATACTTCTAGTCAAAAACATTAAGTGRTGGGGCAGTTGAGATTTTACACATCTACCATCAGAGGACCAGGGGTGATAGACATCTTTGCTTAGTACTGGGAAGTCGCTTGTTTKTGTAAAATAGCTTTATAAATTTCAGGTGTTGATTCTGGTTTATATATATTTTCTTCAGGGCATGTCTGCACAGGTGCACTTCAAATTATTTTGGATTAATGCAAGGTGGAAAATTAAAATGGATCAGTTAAATCTGATTGAATCCATTTGTGAATGTTGTTATTCAGAATTAAAGAGGTTTTAATCTATTTAAATATTGTTACTCTTAGTCACATTAAGACTATGGGTACGTACACAGGCTACTGTCAGTTAACGGAAAGYATAACTTAAAGTGTACCTGCCGCTCTGCAGCAGTAACGGTCCTTTTGCTCCAGAAGGGACGGCGGTAAGGCATCTCGTGTGAACCGTACTACAGACATATCAAGCAGAATAATGAATGCTCCTTTAAAGTTACAGCTCTGATTTTGGGTGGTGGTGGTGKTGTTCAGGTGCCTGTATCCTAAATTGTCCTTGATTATTAAATGAGGGCTTTAATGCAATATTTTAATTATTTGTTTAACCTACTTCAGAATTTCCAGACTTTCMTCAATGTATCCATGGAGATTGTTCTTCAAGAATAAAGACATTTTTGTATGGTTTTGTTATCAAAGTAAAATTTCCACAGGGGTTATCCATATGGGTTTTTTTTAAACCCAAATATGATTTTTTTTTTTTTTTTTCAGTTAATATTAGTGCATTGTAGGTATACATAAAGTTTTGGGGTGGGTTGGTTGTTATTTTTAAATGGACAGCTATTTATAAAATATGTTGACTTTGGTACATGCTCGGTGTCTTTCTGTGATGCCTAAAGAAAATCCATAGAATTCTTTAATCATTGCCATAAGCCTTAAAAAAAAAAAAAAAAAAAAAGAAACAGGAAATAAATACCTGCACAGTTGTACTTCCAGACTGACCTTTAACCATTTCATTGTACCTTTACACATATGTAAACTGTATACAAATCCTCTGTGAACTTAGTGTTTTTTCTGTTTCTTGTCTCATTCCTCCACCCTTCTCCCGTAAGAATTAATATACAAGGAAGTAATGGATTGGGAAGAAAGGAGCAAGAATGGTGTGGTAAAAGATCAGCCCTCAGGTTAGTCATTGTTTCAGTAGTTCTCCTGTAACTGTGGCGCATAGCGCTGATTTGTTGCRCAAGTGAGTGAAGAGATCCTGCACGAGTGCTGAAGAAATCCAGGTAGGCAAAAGTTTGGTTGTTCAAGACYCTTGATTCTGATCAGCCTTTGGAGATCCACGCGCAGTGGTTTTGCGTTGTTACGGAGTAAGTTGTGGGAAAACTTCAGTAGTCTCGTGTGTCCCAACACCCTGAGCTGCTTTCTCCCCAGAGGTCTCGGTCATGAAATGCAATAGTGGATACCGGGTTACGTCGGCTGATGCACAGATACCGTTATGCTGAATGCTTGCTTACTCTGTGGCTCTGCATGAATGAGTTCCTTTCATGCAGGGTTAAACATTGTTAGGGCTCCTGGTTTTAAAATAGTTAATAGTGCAAAGTATTTATGCCCATGATTGAATCCCTGATGTTTGCTGYTGTTCTCTGGGTTCAGTAATTGGAATATTGTACTGTCTCTTATTAACTGTGTCTATTAAATTTCTTGATACTCAGGTCACTATTCACATTATACATTGCTTTTCTTTTTTTTTCTTCTTCTCCTTCCCTCCCAGAGGGAGAAAAATAGAAATCCCTTGATGTTCACCTTGAGTTTTGAGTGCTAGGGAACTTAATCCGTGCTTTTCTACTGTTTATTAATTTCCTAAGGATTGCTGTGGGGAGAATGATGCTCAGAGCCTAGAAGTGTGGTTATTTGTACCCGCAATATTGTCTTGCCTCAGATTTTATTATGTTTGGTTTACTTAGCACAGATGCAGCAGTGAATAGCAGCACCAGTCCTTCCCAGTCATCATCTATCAATGACATTTCATCCATGTCAACAGAGCAAACATTGGCCTCAGATACAGACAGCAGCCTCGATGCCTTGACAGGACCCCTTGAAGGATGTCGATGATCAGCCAGGATTGCAGACTTGACTTTGGAAAAGAACTCTTGCTTCCATTGGGCCTGAATTGCTTGTAAGTTAATGGAACCAAGTAGAAAAACTCCATGTTCTGCATGTTATGCTAAAGTAATGCCTGTTTTTTTTACTCAGTTGTTATGARATTGCCTGCTTAATGTTGTAGAATGAAAGCAAATCAATGTCTAAAGAACAAAAAAATTTCAATTTAGACACTATTATAGGCTTTTCTTTGTTTCAGCCTATTTCAGGTGAGCAGTTATAATAGACTTTTAGCCAATAACCCCTCTTCAGTGGGTTCATGCATCTTGAGTCCCAACTAGCAGGCTTCTGTGACACAATGTTCGTTTACATTTTAGTACAGTATTGCTCGTCAGTAGGTTTTCTGAATGTATAGTCTCTATGAAGTTTGTTTTAAGGTGTGACTGTGGCAGTTTGCTTTGTTTAACGACTGGAGTGTTGTATTTAAGTGTGAACTCACACATTGAACGCTCTCAATACTACGTTTAAAGGGCAGTTATTCTTCCACATAGCACTTCTATTGAGCCCTTTCTATCTTCACTTTCCAACAATTCTGTCTATCTTCTTGTAGAAGAGAGAAACATGAAGTTTAAAGAATATAGCCATTACTTTGTATTTCACCTATGAGTATGYGTGTCTAACTTTTTCAGTTTTTTAAACATGGATGGAAGATACAGTGGCTTAATTAAATCTTAGGGAAGGATGAGTGACTTATCTGTGAAGCAGTGCCTGTTTAGGAGAGGAGAGAGTGCTAAAATGTTCTGTATTTGCTAGCTTGTGATACTGGTCCTTTAACAAAAAAAAAAAGAAAAGGAAATTATATCTGTGATGCTCTTCATTCGCTGCAAACTCTGGTGAAAGGACAGGTGAATTGGAGAGACTTGCAGCCTCAAAAAGAGCTGCGTAAATGTGTTCCATTTTTTTTAATGGGTCCATTCTAGCGAGTAATTAAAGAAATAAAAATACAGTAGCTTTGAGTCACTTCAGGTATTTAGTTAACAAAGCTTAGCTCTATTCCCGCATTAGGAAAACCTCTCTATCTGTACCAGGGGAGGAAAACAGATTTAATACGTATTTTCTAAATACAGTGTCAGAGAAGAGGAGGAGATTATTTGCTGTTTCAATACAGGCTTATCAATACAGTTTTCAGAATCAGGTAATACAAACGCTGCCTGTTACATTGCACAATATGTTGAATTAGAAAATGCGTTTGCYGTAGAGTAGGGCTTAAATTGCTTTATACTACACACTTGTGAATTTGTGCACGTTCACTTTGGAGTGCACGGGTGTGAAATTTTGCTAAAGGATCTTGTGTGTGCATGCGTGTGAGATTAAACTATATAACTGTAAGAGTAATACAGATGTACCAGATGAGGTAAAACACCACTTTCTTAAAGGCACTATATTTAGCTGTTGATCCAGATACTCTTGACTTGAATATATAAATAGAACTTACAAAATATACTGGCACAGCCAGCCACTGCGTTACTGACATACTTCTCTCGTGAAAGAAAATTGTCCATTGTTTCTGACCTTACGATTTGAAAAGCAGCAATTTCTCTTTTTGCAAACATTGCATTTGTATTAAAATTGTACCCCTTTTTAATAGCTTAATTTGCTGTAGCAAAAATATTAAGGTTTTACTGTCCTGGAAGATTAAAAAAAAATTTAAAAAATTAACAAAGTACTTAACTTCAGATTGTCATCTGGAATCTTGCATTTTTAAAATTCTGTTTAATTGAACTGCAGGATATTGGGGCTTGGGTTTTTTCTTGTTGTTTGGTTTTAAAATTATGGATACCTTCGTTGATCTTTGGATACTGACAGCATAGGTGAAATATTTTTAGTGCATTTTTGTCACTGGAAAAAACATTTAAAAATACCTATTTACCATATAGCAGAACAGTACAGGTTGCTGTTCTTTTGCATTTTTTTAATCCTTGTTATCTGTGTAAGTTAAAATTATTAAAGACACCTATTATTYAGAATGAATGTTAGTGATTCACTATAGAAGTAATCTACTGGATTTAATTTTTCAAGATTTTTATCTTTTTCAACTGAAGTTGCACTGTGCTGTGTTCATTTTAACAGTTACTGCTTTAGAAGACTTAATGCAACGAAGATTTTTTTCATGTGTTTTGGATATTCGCAGAGTTGAATATTTCCTATTGGACTTGGGCTGCTCAGAACAAGGCGGGGTTGGACCAGATGACCTCCAGGTCTCTTCCAACCTAAATTATTCTGTGATTCAAATTGTTTKTTAATGTTTTTTAACACAACTGCCCTATTTCCATGATTTGAACTGGTATCTGACCTTCTCCTAGTACATACTGTTAGCTTGAATATGTGCTCTTGGAACAAAAAAAAAAAGCCCCAAGATTAACTGAGTTTATTTGTAGATCTTGTTGTAGGAAAAGCTGTCTCCTACCTTATTTTTTTTTAGTGTCTTCTTGCTATGGCATACATTGAAGCTTCAAAATTTGACAGAAATGTTGCTGCCTTTAACGCATGCATGAAAAGTCTGTGAATATTGTGGATTTTGATTCCAGTATAATTCAAAACCAAATTGCTAATAACCTGAATGAACATCGATCTCAGGAAGGCACATATGCAGATTATATTCAGAAAAACGCATGCAGAATAGATGCATGCTAAAGTTCCCATGCTATTTCAGTGTGCACATATAGACTATAAATGCACTGCATGCAGATTATATACATATAGTTGTATTCCTGACTGCAGATTGCAGTTCAGTGCCACGTTTGTGAAATGGTCGTCAATGCCGTGAGAACATCATCACTGATGGAAAACAAAATGCACGTGTAACTTGACAGGGGTTTAAAAGTTTAGAGAGTTTGGTGTGCAATATAATCACTTTTGTTCCTAATACTAAAATCATGTATGTAAAGTGTTGCAATTGACGGGTTTTTTGCACTTTGGCATTTATAAATATTTATATGTATTTAAAGATTAAGCATATGTGAGTGTGTGTATACATTATTAAGAAACCTGCTCAGTTTTGTAAACATGAATGTTACTTTTCTTTGAGAGACTTTGTATAGTGTTAACACTACTGCGGTATACATAAACAATTTATGAAATACGACTAAAAATAAGTGGTGGTCAACATAGATACAACCTGTAATCTTAACTGCTCACCTGAAAAAAGAGAGGAATCTATGGCTATCAATCAGAKTATTTACCAGAAACATTACGTTAAATGTAATGAACACTGAGTAGCTGAATGGCATTGCAGAAATGGAGTATGCTTTAAACAGTTCATTTCATCTGTGCTCATATCATTTTTCCTCAAAAAAATCTTCAGAAAGAGAAGCTTGGCCTTTTGAAATCTGGATAATCAGCCTGTAAGTGTGCTTTGAGGAAATACTGTGGTATGACAAGTCTAGTTTTTTATTGCAAAACGAGAAACGAATGTCAAAGTTAAGGCTTTGTCTGCATGGATCATACAAAATAAACTAGTCTAATGACTGGAAACTAGTGTTTGCAAACAGCCTTTGAAGTTTTGTAACGTTTCCAGTAAGGGTTTACATTTCTTGGTCAAAATAATGAAAATTAAACTCAACTTTAACTAGAAATTAACTAGTTGGTTGGTAAGTTTCAAAAACTGTTAGGAGCCAGAGGGCTCTTGAGGTTTTCTTTTGTCTTTTTTAAGTCCTAACAGAGCATCTGTGTTTGTTCAGAGTTAATTAAAAAAACCCAAACTGATCCCATATGTTTAATTTTTCCTTCCTAAAGGAAGGACCTTGAATGCTAAATCGGCTTCCTTTTTAGGTCTGATTGTATTTGGCTTAAAATTATGATTTTATGAATGAAGTAGGATTTAGACATTCRAAATACAGCTGACTTACAGAGTCTCCAAGAACGGAGTGAATGACCCTTTTTTTTTTTTTTTTTGGCAAAGTGCAGTCCTCTAGTTCGGTGTGCGCTGGAAGTTCCGATGTTAAAGTGCAGACAAATCTTTACTCCCCATAATGCTGTTTTGGGGTGSGGGTTCAGTCCTGCAGCAATACAGTTTGTGTGGAGTGTTTCATTTGAATTGTGACGCTTGGAATGGAAGTCCTTTAAGCGTGGGGGGGGTAAATGCTGAACAGCCTTTGTCTGTATATTCGACGTATATCATATGGATTCTATCAGGGCTTGATGCTAAACTTAGTGATACCATATATTGGGAACCARATTCTTTCCTGGGCTGTGTATCGTGTAATTCCTGCTCAAAGCTGGTTTTGAGCCAGGGACACCTGCACCCAGATGCAGAATTTGGACTTGAGTTCCTATCGATGAATCTAGTAACTTCTTTGCTTTTCCAGAGTGTCTTTGATTATTTTTTTTAACATGTTGAAATACGACAGAAAAATGTATTCTGGCACATTATTTTACATATATTTTAGATTGTCTATTACATGAGTGATAGTGATGTTTTAAAAGCTTATTACACAACTTATCAAATCAGTTTTATTTTTTGCCCGCTCTGCATGCTAAAAATGTCTGGAGCTAAACTAATGTTTTAGGTAAACCATCTTTTCTCATATTGGTGTTGGAGGAAAGTGGAGAAATAACCATCGTTTCTGTTTGTGTTCTATAAAATGACTATTTTTGTAGCTAAAACTTTAGTTGTTGGATTTCAATCCCACAGTGTTGCTTTGTGGATATAAATTTACTTGGGTCCGCTATTTCAAACAGTATATGTATAACAAGTCCAGTATAAAATTAAACCAATAAAATGCACTCTTCTGCAATTTGTTATTGAAAATACGGCAAATTATTCTGGTCCAAGAATTCAAAACAAAATAGAGAAAATTTAACTATTTAAGTTTTTATTCCTTGATGTTGCTGCTTATTTTTTGAAAAGGTGCTTGCAGTTTTGCACAAAAGAGATCGACTTTATTAATTGCTGGGTTTGAAGCACTTTAGGATTCTTCTAAATACAACCAGTATATGGTGTAAAAAGGAATGACGTGTAAAAATGTTTAATGTTTAAATCTTGTTTGCAGTCTTTGCTATTCTGATAGATTTGATCAGCATGTTCCTTTAAATATGAACCTGTTTTCAGAGATTTTAAATCAGATTTTTTTTTTTTGTGGGCTGAAATTTAAGACATAGTAAGAGACCATTAGAGAAACACCCTGTACTCAAATGCCTGCGGGGTGACTGGGGTAGCGATGTGACCGCCGAGCCATCTAGTATATAAAGGTACAACGAAGGTCCAGCGGCGTTTGTTCCTATAGCAAGGTCAGCTAGCTGTGAGCRCTAGGATTCCTTTTCTTAAACAAAAAACTTTTTATTCACTTCTGGCTACGCATCACGGGGCAGTTGTATACGTTAGGGCCAGGACATCGGCTGCAGTCGGTGCTCTGTGACTGCGGCGGGGGGGCTGTCCCCGCTCCCAAACGCTGCTCCAGCCCCCCCGTACTCCCCGGGGCGCCCTGCGCGAGAGCGGGCGTGTTTGGTCCCGGGCTGGGGCTGTAGGGCAGCTCTCCCCGGTTCCTCGGGATAACAAGAGCAGTGGGGACAGTAATTGGGTAAGAACAACATCTTATGTTCGCTACCTGAAACAGCAGCCGTGTTTGTTACTGGTAACAAAGCTAATTTAATGCCCGTGAGCATATGCTGTCGTACTGTCTTCTAATGGGGAAAACGTTTTTGAAAAACCRAGTGTGTCAGTAGCTTTTCTATGAATTCAGATGCTTAAATTGGTGCTAATTTTGTAAAAGAAAATGTAACAGATGGTTAGCAGTGTATTTGTCTGTTTTTGATACCTATATTTTCTTAAATGGTGGCAAGCCAAACTTTATAAAATGACTAATGTGCATTTTCAGCTTCATCAGATTCCCAGATTTTCCTGAAGTAGGATGTTTAAACTTCCATGGTAGTTACCGCTTCTTTGGACCTATTGCTTTCAGGTGTTTTATACACTAATAAAATGAACACAATTAGAAAAGAGAGCAATATGTAACTACCGCTTTCTTTAAATTACATGACATGTTGGGTTCCCCAGGTCGTTTTAGCAGTTTAGTGTAATCAATACACCTAATCAAGAGCAAATCACAGATACCTGTGTGAGCACTCAGTGCAGTGAAGCCTTACCTGGTCATTGAGATAACTTAAAAGATTATACAAATTTTCATCTATTTTAAAGAGGGAATAACAAATAGAAATACTTAATTGTTTTCATACGAATTCAGATGTTAATTCCAGAGAATATATTCTATAGTGTACTCCAGAACACATGCTGTTAAAGAGTATAATAGGCTCCTTGAGTGATTTGTTATGAAATCCAGTTTTATTTAATGACTCAAAATAAACCCCCTCCAAAAATTACTTCTTTGAGAATTTATTTTGAAATGCCTCCCAGTTTTAACTCCCTTCAGAATGCTTTGTATGTCTYGGTTTGGCCCTCTTTCCCACCTTCTGTTTACCAAATGTCACAACAAGTAGCATCAAGCCCTATCACTTGTTACAGCGTTCTGATTTTATGGCCTTAATATTARTTATAGTATGGTATATAATTTCTGAAGAAAGATGTGCTTTGAAGTCTAATTCTATAGATACATGTGGCCTCTTCTGCCTATGAAATTAGGCTTTGATTGTCATATCTCATTCTTGATGCTTGTGCAATAGGAACATGTTCCTTTCAATGCAGTGGCTATTTTGTCTGATGCTAGACTTTGTTTTCAGGATGACCAGACAGTTTTTTGGGTTTTTTATGGACAGTGGTCATGCTTCCTTGTTTTTTTTTTTTTTTGATTGATTTTCTTTAAGGAAACCAGAATTTCATAAGGAAAACTGTCAATAGCTAGTTCTGAAGTTCTAGTTAAAGCCTCGTTCTGAAGCTTTTCGGGTTTTTTTTTCTCCAAAAACCTTATCGTAAACCAGTACTAAAGCCACTGTAAAATTACAAATAAATATGTATACTTAAAAGATTTGAGCAGTCTGTCTTATTTACTGTACAATGTTTTCTTTTTCTTGATTGTTCCTGTGTTGAAGTGGAATGTTTTATGTAATGAAAGCGATGTATGCTCTTAGTTATTTTAAAACATAAAGTTTCAGTTACCACTTTAGCTTCCAGTTAACCAAAAAGTAAGTATTGGTATGAAAAATGAATGAAGAACAGCTTTAAGAGATTGGTTGGAGCTGCTTTCTCCTGATCAGCTGGAACATTTGGACACATTAACAGCACTTGGCTTTACTGCCAAGTGTACTTCGAAATTTGTTGGGGTTTTTTGGGTTTTTTTTAGTTTTTTGGGTTTTTTTGGTTTTTTTTTTTCAAACTGCAGAAGCTTGCCTGGTAATACTGACAGATCTGTATTGCCATCCGTGTGCTCCAACAGTATCATCCTCAGATTGTCAGACTTCCCTGYGCGTTTCAGGTAAGCTACTGACTACATAGTGTGTGTATGTGTATGTACATACATAAAAGGACTTGGGAAGAATTTTCTCTTCACCTTGTGTTCAAACAATGTTGTGTTTCATTTTGTTCCCACTGAACAAGACAGAGGTGCAGMTAGCTTGAAAAAGTAGTTCCATTGTACTTCTTTTGAAGAAGAGGTAAGTATTCKTGCAGAGACGGTGATCAGGTTTCCAGGCACTTTGCAAATCTGGCTGCCCTAACTCCAGGAAAGGTGAAGTAAAGCTTAACGGCTACTTTGATCTAATTGGTCTAATTGCTTTTAATGAAGGTTTTCTAATATTAGAGGAAGGGTTAACATAGCTGCCTTTCTAGATACAGGGCTAGGGCTCTCAGCCAGACTTTGGTGTTGTAAAAGCTTCACCTATGACAGTCTGAAATAATTTTTACAGCAACGTTGCTATTTCTTGTGTGGGGAGCTTGGAGTTTTATCTCTTCAGGGTAGGTCAACAGAGTATCTGGATAAAGCAGGGATGGCCAGTAGATCCCGAAGCTCCCCTGTATTTGATGATAGGAAGTTTTTCAGGTTGCTTCTTCAGCTGCAGAGGAAGATCTAATTCATTAGAGAACAAMAAAAAAAAAAAARGCAGGAYGATGACGTGYGTGCAGGGAAGTGCTTTACAAAGCATTACCCAAGTACATTCCTTGCTTATGCCATACCTTTTCTTTACATTTCCTGCAAGTTCTTGAAGTTGGCAGGACAGTTCTAGAAAGGTAAGGAAGGAGGGTACTGATTAAACAAGACYCAAATAATTTTTGAGGAAAGTGGGACTTCAGAGGTGGTTTTTTCATAGTAATGAGGTCTCAGAAGATGGAAAAAAAAAAAGTGGAAAAAAGAAACAAGAAGAATGTTAGTGCATGGAATTAAAATTWAAAAACTGCTCCGTTCATGATTACTTGGTGTGAAGGTAAGGYGGCAGAGAAACAAGTTGGGTTCAAGGGTGCACTGGTGGAGAGCGGGCGCTGGGGGGGGGATTGGGCAGCCTGCCCTTGGGGGCAGGGCTGGTGAGACACTGCGCTGCCAAGTGGATGGTCACTCAGCGTTTAATCTTGCTGAAGAGCAAATAATGAACCACATGGTTTTTCTCATAKAAAGTATAATTTTAAATTCAGTACAGGTGTGAGTATACAGATGCCATTGTTCATGTTAAAAGTTCTGCAGTGGGTTAGAAGAACAGTGGTTATTGACATTTAACTGTATGTGTCATTAATGCTGGTATCAAAATAGTCAACGCATTTCTCGTGTGGAGAGGGGGAGCTCTGAGGAGGGGGGCCGGGGGGGGGGGCCTCCCAATGGCCTGTTCCTGTGGAGTCCCGCCGGGAGGCTGACGATAATCCAGAGGGGCAGATGGCTTTGGCAGAGCCCTCCTCCCCCAGGAATGCGGATCCCTTCAGCCAGAGGAGGGAACTGCACGGCAGCTCTGGGCCCCGGGGCCAGCGAGGGCTGGTGGGAYGGGGGGGATGCGAGTGTGCCCTCTCCCCCTGGAACAGCGGACGTGGGGCTGCGGGCATCAGCTCGGCCCTTCCAAAGCCCRTGTAGTACCTGTGGGACCTCTGGGGCGGCTGGTAAAACACTCCAGCAAGCAGGACCTCCCTTGGTTAAAACCACTCAGCCCCGTGGGCACTTAGTGCATCAGTACGGGACTCGAGGCTGGCCAAAAAGCAGCGGAGTGCTTCCCAGCATGGCTTGGGGGTGGTAGCGCCAAGTGTCTGCCGGATTTTTCCAGTGGTAAGGGAAAGCGTCCCTGGCATTAGCAGGGTGGTTCAGGGATCCCAAGGAGCTCCTTTATAATTGACAGCCTAGTTTCTGCTGTTGGGTTTCTTATTCCACCTCTGAAATGGGACTATGCTGAAATCAGGATGTGGCCTTCCTCTCTCCCACAGCTTCGCTCCATTTCGGACGGAACACCCTCCTGTTTATTTCCATCTGT
Organism: Oceanodroma leucorhoa; assembly: GCA_030449065.1. NCBI lineage: Eukaryota > Metazoa > Chordata > Aves > Procellariiformes > Oceanodroma > Oceanodroma leucorhoa. The sequence continues at coordinate 1,144,914 of JASVER010000092.1, forward strand.
TCATTTCCCCAAAGGTTTCAAAAAACTCTTCCATTTCTTTTTGGAGCATTTCATTTCTTCTCTCTGCGTCTTCCTTCGCTCTCTCTGCGCTTCGCATTTTCGTCTCCACCAGCGTGTAGCACTGACGCTGCTGTCCCCGTTCCGAATGCACGTCCTCGACCTCCCACCGCAGCTCCCTGCTCCGGGCTGCGGGAGAGACGGGCACTGTGAAAGGCAGGATATTTTTCCCCCTTTCTCAATAAAGCTATGGGCTTTTTTTAAAGCTAGCCTTTTTTAACATACAAGTAGGAACTATAAATACAAGTATTGGCATCCCCAATATTTTTCCAATGTATGGTGTAATATATTAAAATAACTGCAAATTTTAGTTCTCCTAATTTACAAGAAATATAAATAACTGTATGGCCGAAGGAGTCAGTGTTGGGGCAGGTTTTTTTTTTTTTTTGTAGTGGAATACTACAGTAGTCTAAGGACAAATAGCAATGCAACATATTTTAGGAAACACTGAGGATTCTGCTTATATTGCAGTTCCTTTGAACTGCAAGGGAAAACATAAGCAGAATAGAGCAAAAAGATATTTTTTTTTAAAAAAAAGGCCAAAAACCTAGGAATAGCTCCTTTTACTAAGAAGAAACTGATGAATACTTCTTCAAGAAATTAAAGATTAAATGTATTATTTTCCTTTACACAATGTTCAAGTCAAAGTGTAATTCAGCATTACACACTTGCCATCTGTTGCAATGATGCATGTTGAGGTATTTTATGATTTAATCAAATAGTCAATTTGCACAACATACCTGTAACTTACAGCTAATGAACAACATTGTATTTAAAATGTTCATTCCTTTTAACTACACAGCAGAAAAGCTCTATTTGGAAAGTAGAGCCTGGAAATGTTYCTGCTTTTTTTCCTTGATAACAAGCTATGGCTAAATCTCTGTTATATTTCTAATCTTAGAAATTGGGAAATACTTATGATCACTTTCCTCTGAGTTGTTAAAATTCATGAGTTGCAATTTGTAAAGAATAATGACTTGCTGCTAACGCTGCTGAGGAGCCTGCACATTTTTCCCTAGAGAAAAGCTTAATATTGGATTAAGGCAAAAAGAGAAAAATCACAATAGACCAGAGGCTTTTCAAGAGCACTGTGCAGCCCTGCAAAAAAATCTTACAGATGCTCTGGAGTTTCTCAAGCGCCTCACACGAAAATGAATTCAAATAACTCTGAATAATTGGTGCCGTAATGCGGGGTCCTGGGCGGTGTCACCGTGGGACGCGGAGGCAGCGACCGCGGCAGCACCCAGAGACCCTGCTCCCAGATACGGACCCTGCAGCAGTCGCGTGCAGGAGGAAGAGGTGCCTTCCCTGAAGCCTCGGAGTTTTTAAAATCCTTTACCTTGCGATTTTAGATTCGTACTCGGCCTTCTGTCTGGACATCAGCATCTTCGGGCTCGCCAGGCGGCTCCGCGGGAGGCTGCCTTCGCTGGCAGGTCACGGGGGGGGCAAAGCCGTCGCTGCCGTCCGYTGGGACGGGTCCCGTGTTTGCCCGATCCGGCGAAACGTGGCTTACAGCTGCGTGGGGTCCGTGGGAGTCTTCTGGGTGGGCAAGTCTTGTCGAGTATCTCGAAGGAGGATTTTCCTCAAACATGGTTTAGGAGCGGGAGCCTGCTGAGCGTGCCCAGCCAGCACCACCCGCGCCCTCCGGCCCGTGTCGGGGACTCGATGCCTTTTCTGTTTTAGAGGAGACCTTGTTTTYGGGTCTGGCTCGCTCTGCCTTGTCATGGGCTGTGAGAGTGTTCTTCCYCCCCACAGCTGTTTGAAGCTCTTTCGAATACTTTGAAATAGTCCATTTTGCTGGAGCCTGGATCTTGTTTCAGCTTTGCTTTTTGTACGCGGCGGGTCGAGGGCTTGAGCTGCTGCACCCGTCCGCTGCTCGCTCGCCGTTGTCGTCCTGGCTGGTGTATTCTCACCTCCAGGAACTACTACTGCTTTCCTACCCTCGGTCTCTTCGGTGTAGTTTGTCTGACATCCGTAGGTGGCCCCTTCGATAGCTGCCCACCCCTGACTAGTTTCATTCCTGGGCTGGGGGGTGAGTTCCACAGCCGTAGCCCGGTCCCGGGGCTGCGCGGGGGGAGCGGGGTGCCCGCTTGGCAGGCTGCGAGGGCAGGGCTCCCCGTCTTCCCCTTCGCACGCATTAGGGGAGCGATGGGACAGCTGYTCTGGCTGCGCTGTATCTAGTTGGTCAGGCGTGAGAAAAATTGCATGAATGTAAAATGGCCCCATCTCTGGTGCGTCCGCTGCGTCTGCTCCGGAGAGGGCAAATCGCAGAGGGGGAGGCTGGTTCCTCCGGTCACGAGATTTCAAGGACAAGAAGCCGGAGGTTGAGGCAAAATAGGCCACTTGTCAGTTTTATTTCAATTCCTCTTGGAAAAACTATTTGATGGGAGTAAATATGGAGTGTTTCTTATAGCTGCCTGTTCTCACAAGAGAATCAAGCACAGTACGGAAGTAACTTGATTGTAAAAAAGGAAGAGCAAGATATGCATGCAGTTTAAATGCATATCTTAAAAATAATAGAGATGGTTTAAAATAATACGGAAAGTTGTTTCCTCTCCCCAACCCCCACCTGTTCAGTCTCTTGGTACAAGAAGTGAAAATGAGCTGGCTGAAGGGCTGCTGGATTTCTGTAMGTGTGTTACTGGTCTCCTATGTGAAAACCACTCCTGGCTTTCCCTCTGYGCGCCCGACGAGCTGTGATGGGTTCCCTGGCGAAGTCAGGGCTGGGAGGTTCTTGAGATACTTTCCCACTCTAACCTGGACTCCCTTCGGTAGGAAGAGTCCTTACAAATGAGCAGGCAGGTGAATGTTTTAGGAATCTAAAGAAGGCCTGGGGTGAGGATTATATAAAAAAAAAAAAAAAAAGTAAATAAGGCTTTAGCCTTCTGAGGTGAGGTGCTATACTGGAGGAAGGTGGGGAGAAATCCACTAATTTAAATCAGTTTATTATTTTACTTCTGCAGAATCAAACACCCCCTCTCCCCCCCAACACTGCAGTTGCTGCTAACCTAAACACTTCCTCCAGAAAAAGATATTCCTGGAGTATCAATGCCAGCGGTTTACATGAGTTCCGTGTCTATTAATAATCTAACAGATGGCTGTAGTTTCTGATTAATCGGATCTGGTTCCATTGATTAATCTCTTTTCTCCCCCCGAAGCAGAGAGGCAGCAGCTGTGCCCACCAGCAGCTGCTGCTGCACAACCGGGAGCGTCCCYGGCCCCGATTCCCGCGGGCCCCCCGCTCGCCCCTCGGGGAGCGATCCCGGCGCTGGAGCCCATCGGGAGGCTGGGAGGGGGCGAGTCGGTCGCCTCTGCTAAGTCGGGAGGGAGAAGCGGGACAGCCGAGGGGTCCCCGTCTGAGAGCGGAGGGTCTGGGGGGAGTCCGACCTTCGTGGTCCCCTTTGCGGTTACAGCGCTGTAACAACCCCACGTGGGTGAAATTAAGGAGGTCACCGGGATATTTGGAGAGCTGTGCTTAAGGCATGTCGCCTCTGGTCATGGCCACCAAGCCACTGTATCACTGGAACTGGCTCAGGTGGCTCGTGTGGGAGACCCTTTGGAGGCAGCAGGTTTTCAGCACGGGGGGCAGGGACCAGGGAGCGAGCAGCCCTTAGTCCCGTGCCTCTAATGCCAGAGCCCGGTGCTGGCACTGCGACAGCGACCAGTTCCTGCTCCTGACGCTTGGCCGCCGAAGGAAAGTGTAAAACCACCACTCGGATGGGGGGGCAGCCGCGCGGCAAGGTGACTGTGGGAAAACCACGTGAAGGTGTAGCGTGTGGCTCCTCTGCTTCGCCCTCCTTACGCCGCTCAGCACTGACTTGGGCACTTGCGTTAGCTCATCCTCCTCCGGGAGAGCTCGCTCTATTTTTGGATTGTGCTAATTACTCACCTTGACGTTATCTTGGAGCTGACGTGCAAAGGAAAGACAACGATAGATGAAAGGAGTCCCCCTCCCAGCTGCCTTCGGGCGCTGGTGGGGGTCAGAGCACCGGGAAGCCCGTCAGCCCTGACGCCGTGACGAACGGGGCTGAGAAGGACGCGGCCTCTCTGCTCTCTGCTGGAGGTCAGCACTGGCAGTGGGATTTACAGCAGGAATCACGAACAGCTCCTCCGTAACAAGTCGTTAATGCGTGAGCTGGGCTGAAGGGGAAGAGGAAGATGAGGGAATAAAATATTGGATTGAAGGCTGCTGCCCAGGGGCCAGCTTCAAGGGTGGGCTGAAGGTGAGGGAGCGATGCAGAGGGTCCTGCCACAGAAAAGGGTTTCTTCAAGCAGGAGACTGTATCTTCTGTGTGTCCTGCCGTGGGGTCACAGACCCAGGGTACAGAAGGGTTTGTGCACCTCGGATAGCTTTCTGTGGCGTGTGCCAGTACTGACGACAACTGATTTCTCAGAAATTGTGTCCCTGTGGTTCTTAGACAGTCCCGTAACACTTCTTTTGTAGGGTGGCTGCCAAGCTCCAGGTTAGGAGCTCGGGGTGCATCAGAGCGACATCAACGGGGTGTGACAGCTGGAATCTCCTCTACCCTGTGCTTCCTCTCCTAATGATAACCCTGGTCAGGCACAGCACCACGTAATGTTGCTTTCCTCCCCCACCCCCCTCTGGATTTGCATTTATTCATATGCCACGTTCTCCTTTCACCTTCTCCGTGGCTTCTCAGGGAAGATTGCTTGTATTAGTTTCCTGACAACTTAAAGGTCAGCGATGAAGGGAGCTGTGTATTTTTTTGCCCCGAGGCAGAGGAAGAGCTCTGTTCCAGCCTCTCAGCTTGCAGGGAGCTGGGATGTTTTGAAAAATTGTTTCTTATTTTGGACYGACTTGGGATGGAGCTTGTGATTCTCTGCGATGACCTCTCCCTGGAGCGCAGAGATGCTGCCATGTGTGGTCAAAATTTGACATGCTTGAAATAGTTCCTCCAGGCGAGCTGTGGGATTCAGCCTCCCTCCGTCCTGGTCCTGTGCCAGCTGCCGGCTCCCCTGCATCGCCTCTGAGCTCCAGAYGAGGGACCGGGGTACTCTGGCTTTGCCTTCTGCAGGGTATCATTTGCACCGTGGATAGATGACATGCAACTGTTCTGAAAGGGATGTCAGATTGCCTGGGGACGTGCGTGGTTGACGTTAGTGCCTAGATAAAAGCTCATAATTTCCTTTACACAAAAGCTGATGATAACTGAACTCTGTTTTTGTAAGCCAGGTTTATCAGCACTTTCTCCTCTTCAACCTGGTGGCAGAGACGAGCTCAGCTGCCAGCAAGGGAGAAACGRGAGTCACCTGCACGCAGCTTCTGGGGCATCTCCCAACGCCAGCCGCGGCTCCTCCAGCGCGTTACGCCAGCTCCGTGTGCTCCATGCAGGCAGCCAAAAGGYGCTACCAGGTGTCTGCCGGAGCGGCTGGACAAGGTAACGCCTAAAAACCGRCACCGTGCTCCTGGGGAGCCCCTCCGGCGGCTGGGCTGGGGGATGTGCCCTGAGCTGGGAGCCAGCGCTGGGAGCCCGCTGCCCTCCGCAGCCCGTGCGCGCGGCCCCGCCGGGGTGATGCCAGCATGCGTGGGTCTGAAGCTGAATCATGTTGGACCTTCTTTGGGAAGAAGTTTTAATTCTCTTTGGTAACGATGACACACTCACCCTGAAATGTCTCTGCTAAATTTGATATAGTTACTTTGGAGCTAGATTAGAGCCATACATTTGTATGGGTTGTTTGCTTGTGCAGGTTTGCTCAGGCTGAACTGCCACACCTGCTCTGTGTTGTAATGAAAGAAACAGTTCTCATGGACCGACTTTTTACAGAATGATTGTCTTGAGCTATGTTTGGAAACTAGAACCCAATAAAAATGCATGAACTGATTTTTGTGTTAAATGAAACTACCTGTAGTCAACATGTTTTGCGTCTAAAATTGACTTTAATGCTATCTTGGTTTGCCATTAATGAATTGAAAGTTTTGTTCTTACTGTTTTTTTCCAGCCTGGACTTGCATGATGTTAGAATGGTGAATCCTGATTGTGTCAGTCTCATCTCTGATTGTATTTTTAATTCAACTGCAAGAGGAAAACAAATTTCCTGTGCTTTTTTTAAAAAAACCCAAATCCATTTGGTCTTTTTAACTCTGAATAAACTATTTACTGTGCTGAATATGTAGAATGAAGGGAAACAAAGCGAATGTTCTCTCTGCACCTGCAGCAAGAGGCCCAGGACAAATCACTTGGCTGGGACAGACTCTGGCTCCAGGTGCTTACTGCCTGCAGGAGCCTGAGTGCTTCTAACCTTCTGGCAGCAGTCCTGTACTGTTTGATAGCAATCTTTTTGTGAAGAGAAATAGAAACAAAATAATAAAAAGCAAATATTAATAACTTGATTTTGAAAGCTAATTAAATTTTTAATCTTTGTTTGCCTTTTTATGATGCTTGTTCGTATACAAAGATGTTGCCACAGCCCAGTCCGGGAGGAAGAGGCACGTATGGCTCGATGCTGTAAGAACCTGAGCTTTTCAGGCTTTGGGGCTCGTCAGGATTATTGTCTATTGCCCCGTCTGCATCACCTGATGTTTCTGTGCGTAAATGCAGAGGTCTGCAGCGAGGTAGCATCACCGAAAACGAGGGCSCTGGCTTTTGGGCAGCTGGAAGCTGCTTGAAAAAATAGACCTGGAGCCTCCTTGCTGCGACCCCAGCAAAGAGCTGGGAGCATTTTGTAGGTTTTTCTGCTCATGGTGGCAGGGCTGCAGCCGAGGGGGGCATCGGGCCCGACCCCGTAACGCCGCGGGGGGGGTTTGGGGGCTGCTGTCCCACGGACGGGGCTGGTCCTSCCAGAGCGCAGGAAGGAGGGGGGAGGGGAAAAGGACCTTCCTCCTTTCCTCCAGCCGCTCACCCGCGGGATGTCACGGCGGGGCCGGGGTCTGCGCTGCCGGGGAAAACCGCACCGTTTGCAGTTTGTGACCAACGTCTTACCAAAGCCATAAATTAGTTTTCATCACTTAAACAAAGGCAAACAAGCTGGTGAGGGGGAATGTTTAAAAAACAGAGGCTCCTGGCAGGAGAGGGCACTGTGCACTTTGCTATATCCAAGGGAAGGTGTCTTTGGGATGAGCTTATTCCAGGCGGGGGCCGTGCAGCCGCAGAGATGCGGTGTGATACAGCCCCCCCCCC